>JAUELH010354251.1:3644-13829 GCA_031471375.1 Hermissenda crassicornis | reverse complement strand
CGGAACTTCTCTCTGTATGTAGACGACTTTGTGATTTACTACTGGAGTAGATCAAGAATAGACACCATCGAGAGACAGCTCCAGCTTCAGCACAACTCCCTGTAGTCTTGGGTTGATCTAAATGGTTTCTCTTTCTCACTGACAAAAACGATAGCTGTTAAATTTTGTACAAAACGCCTGTGCATAAGAGACCCTGTACTCTACCTCAACAACTCGACAACCAAAAAAAAATCAAATGAAAGAGCATGCTTGCTTCTAGGTGCATGAGGGTCATGAAGGTTCTGGTGAATGCACAGTGGAGGGCTGAGCTGACACCACCACTCTGCTTAAGTTGTAAAGGGATCCTGGTCCGGTGAAACCTTGACTATGCATCGTTTATTTACGGTTCTGCCCATTTGTCTTACTTACTCATGTTGACACCAGAAATTGCGGTTAGCTCTAGGCGCTTTCTGTACCTCCCAATTTCTTTGGTGGGAAGGTCAGGGCATGGGAAGTATCTGATCCTGATGGACTCGTTATCAGTATCAGTTCTCACGGCCTGCAGAGACTTCTAGGCCAGGACCTGAGCCTTTTAAACTGCATTGGTCTTTGTACCATCCTACTCAGGATTCAAGCCAGTCCTTTGGGTTACAAAGTGAAAATGTTACACTATACCACAAACACATTCCAATTGCATTTAATCCACTATGAACAGTAGCAGTAAGTGTCATATGTGTGGTGGTCAGGGAAAAAGTAGGAATTGAATGAAGCAAAATATACTTTTCTAGATATTGTTATGTTTAAAATCTACAAAATCTCCTGATTACAATGCTTTTTAAACTTTGAAATTATCTTAAGTAGTTTATCTTTTATGATTTTTTAAATGGAGAAAAAGGCTGATAAAAGTGATGCACACACATTTTCGCGTCAAAATTGGGTCGAGAGAATTCTGTAAGCATCAAATATCGCAAAAATAAGTTTATTAAATTTTTTATTCCAAGCTTAATAATTTCAGGGTTGATAGATTAATCATTGCAGAACATAATGCAACGAAAATCCCAAAATCGACCTCTGAGCCTTCATCTCAATTACGTAATTTGCGTCAATTCCACGGTTTTCATGGACCGTCACACATAATATGTCAAATAAGGAGTTTTTGACTATTTGAGATTGGTAATGGTTCAATGGACTTCACTGCAACAACTCCGAATCAGGTTAGAATTTTATTTCTGGTTCTGTCCTCATTCACTAACTAAATGGGTTGTTCAGGAAAGAAAAAGTTCCCTATAATAAAATATAAACTCATAAATTCTTCACATTGAGAGAGCATTGTTTTTGTGTTTCCAGCTTCTATTTTATTAAAAAATCAATCTCTAATCTTTATCATCACAAATAACTTGATTCTAAAAAAAAAAAAAAAAATACATAAAAAATATTTTACTTAAGCGTGCTGAAAACAAGAAGTATGAAGTCAATGAAAACAAAAAGGGAAGGGAAATAGACTTACAAAAGAGTAAAAGACACAACTGTCATTAATGGCATTGGCGGTTGGTCCCCAAATGTGATGGAAATAAAGCAATGGAAGGAAGCCACAACCGTTTTACTTGCACAATAAAAATATGCACTTACAAAGAAATATTCCATGTGACCAGAAAAAAAAAATCAAACCAAGACACAACATTACAGTTGAAAACAGTTCTATGCTTTTCAGCAGTAAATAGTTAACATGATCTGGACAAAAGTTTTCTGGGTGAGATCATGTAATATATTATTGGCTTTTTACATGATAAGAAGAGACAACACTTTGTGAAAGAGAAATAAATATTGGATTTGTAAAAATGCGACATAACTAACAGAAACATTTTGTCCTTTGCTTGGGGATATATATCTGGATATCATTGAATATAACTTTTCACTCATATTTTCATTTTAGTTTTAGCCTGGAAAGAAATTTTAAATACAAGAAATAAAAAAGTGATCTTTATATCATAATTAATCTGCTGCATAAATATCAACTGTTGCCGTCCAGTAAATAACCCGCCTTCAATAGTTCAAAAGGATTTTACACAACCATCATTATAACTACAAAGTACAAATTCTCCAATAATGCATTAACCCTTGACATATAAATAAATAAAGTAATATATTATATCCTTTAGAAAGCATAAAGAATCCAAAAATTAATATCAATACAAGCTACACACAAGGATGTGTGAATTCAAATGACATGACAGAATCTCAAAGAATAGTATCATCATATATGACAAATGTCGGTAACATCATTATAAGTTTAGAGACTTATTTTCCTGAAGCTAAAATAGACCTTTTGTAAACTTTTGTTATTCTTTTCTTCTTTCCTTTTCTTTCCATTTGCATTGCTGATGGTTTTTAAAAAATAATAAGCACACATTAATCTGAACACTTGTTACATGAGTAAATAAATCCGAAAATGTTTGAAATGTATCATGACACTAATGACAGGAAAGAAATCTTTAAAAAAACCAACCAAAATATCAAAATCCCAATCATTTAAAGATAACTATACTTCACATCAATACCGACTGTGAATTTAAATAGCGTTACTTAGCCATATAAGTATAGGTAATGTTTCACAAGGAATTGTCATTTAGGCCTATTACTTATGCAGAGTGGTTAATGTGCAACATTGAGATCCCAGTAATAATAGATGATTCTCTTACAAGTGTCCGATTGTCATTTGCAAGGGTTGCGTTGTTGTCATCTCACTTTCAAAATTATCAATTTACAACGGTAAGATCAAATCCATTCAATTTTAAATGTTGAATGAGAAAAAAATAACAAACATGAGTATGAGGTCTAAAAAACAGTTGGTTGGTTGGTTTTTTTTGCTTGAGATTGCAAGAAGATTTGTCTATGTGTAGGTATCTCTTTTTTCTTTTCATATTAAAAAAAAGGAACAGACCTGAGACCAAAAGCAATATAGAGTCTAATATGATTCAAGACATCTTCCTACAGTGAAATCTAAATACCTCGACATCCAAGGGACCAAGAAACAGAAACAAGTTCATGACTCATAAAGTAGTGAAAAGGTTACATTTTTTTTTATCAAAAAGAAAAAGAAAAGAAAGGCAAGACACGGGCCAAAAACATTATGTGAATTCATTGGCTTTAAACACTCGAAATGTCCTGAGAAGAGTCGAGGTATGAGGACCCACTGTGAGAGTGACATGTCTATAGATGAGAAATGAACCACAGTTTCATGCAAAAATTTAAGCATTATTTTGTGTAACTTCATTAACACACGAAAGAGCAGAATACTGTGATCCACTGCCAACTTTTTTTTTTTCTTCAGCTAAAAGATAGGACAACATTAATGATAGTTCATGATCTTGCATTTAAAACTTTAAAAACCATATTGCTGACTTTTGTTCCTGAAGCTTTCTTTCATTTTTCTGTCTAACTTCATCATTTACATCTCCTGTTTATATTTAAGTAGCATCCGTAAGTCCCATTCTGAAAAAGAATTAATTGAGGACTGGACTTGACAGTTTAAAAAAAATAGATAGAAAATAAACAAACAAATCATCACAATACATTGCATATATGTGAAGAAAAAGGACAGAAAAAAGTTGAAAAAATCTTCAAACAGATAATCTCATTTGTGTATTGATCATAATGTATAGTTCTATATATTATATAAAAGGGTATATGACATCATCCGATGTGGCTTACTTTAAACTTTTTCATATAATACGATTTAGCATATTTAAAGTGTCAACTGTCCAGAAAAGAAAAAAGTGTTTGATCATTTTATAATATTGATGAATTTTTCCGTACCCTATCTTCATCTGAGAACAATAAGACACACTAAACGGGAAACACATGACTGGAGTGAAATATGTAATAATCTGTGATTAACAACATAAGAATGTCAAATAGAAAACTAGATGCAGATCAATATTAGTTACAAAACTAAATTTTGAGACGCACAATTTAAATTTTTTTTTTTTGTTTAATTAGAAAATGAGCTATCGTGTCGAGAACATTTATTTACTCTCTCTTCTAAATGTGTATGAATTTTGATTTCACACCCATGCGACATTACAATCTATCTTTTAAATCACGATCCAATAGACTGCAAGTAGTGCAAGATTCCTCCAGAGCGGTCATATAATAATGATTCCTTTGAAGTTGAAGAAACTTGAATGCAAATAACAGAATAAGATCTATTTATGGCAGCTAAACATGTTAGGACATTAATCAGGTTCAACTCTGGGTAATGGATGTGCAAGACTGATTCTGCACAAAATGGCAAGAGCAGACAATGTACTTGCTGATATCTGTAAATTTTCGCATAACTATACGTTTACTTTTACACACCTACAACTTAAACTGAAAGTTTGAATTCTATCACTTAATAACTTTTCTTGATGCAGAAAGTCTAGAACTTCATAAAATGAAAACTAGTGAAACAGAAACCCAACAAGGAACAACTTCAATGAAAAAGTCCACACCCAAGATCAACAGCTGCCTTAAGATAGCTTACAGCAATTTGCATAAAAGGATAAAATTGAAAACTTTCATAAATTTTCATTATTGTGGGAGAACAGAACAGTTGTGACTGCCAGCTTTGTAAATATGAGTCCAAATGAAATGCGACAACAATGCTGACATAAACTTAAGTGTAATAACAAGCAAATGCCATTCTAAAGACCTGTCAGGCTGTCATCATTCCATCACCCGGTCAACTAATGAGAACAAAACATTTCAAGGATCTAAAGACCATAATACCGAATTTAGTGCTTCCACTTTTTGGCAATTGGCATGAAATGCAAAAATAGTTTAGGAATGTTTTATCGTATACATTGCTTCAAATGGAGACAAGGGTCATAAATCAAAAGGTTTTGCAGTATTTCAACAATGCTAAAATCTCCCCAAATGGCCATGAATACGAGAGTCTTTTACTATGGGGTGTCAAAGAAAATCTCTTCAACCATACGGCAAAGAGAAAACAGTATTTCAACGTCAATGCAACAATGGATAACTGTCCCTGAAATATTTTGTAAAAGAATGGGTTCACTGATTAAAATGCATCAACATGGTGAGTAGACACATGAACAATGTACAGGTTGCTTGACTAACTAGCCTACAAGAAGCTCCTTTACACCAGTGTAGAGTATGTAAATGATATACATAACAATAATCATTATTATTTAAAACCATCAGTTATATATATACAATGAAAGAGAAAGTCATTCTACTGCTCTAGCATTACGTCAACATAAATAAGCAGAACAGTTCATTGCACTGAGACTGAGAGGGGGAAATGTCAAGTAAAGGGACTCTGAGAGGAAAGGATAATATTATGGCTGGAGCATAAATACATCCCATTCACATTATAAAATATGTACATAATGAATTTCTCTTTTTACTCTTGTATACGTTATAAAGTGCACAGGGTGAGGTGGTTGATTGGTCAAAGGTATTGCACAGCAACCCAAGTGACCTAGGTTCGAGCCTTTTTCAGCACTCTGGTTAATCCTCATGCAAGATTATCTATTCATCTCAAATTGCCTACTTGACAACATGGGTAATATAATATCCAATCTGTCAGTTTATATGGAATACTTATGAGGGTGTACCGTGGTGTTTTGGGAATAGGGCAAATTCTTTTTCCTCTTTGTCAGTTATTACTATTATCTTAGAATTGGATCAATAAATTTCACAACTTAGAAAAAAAAGTATGATTATAGTGGATCATGATACACCATTAACTGGAAAAGATCAAAATATTTTCAAAAAACAATATCTTCATATTGATATTTCTCTATGGTGTCTTAACCACTAACTTCCCGAGGCGCCTACTAGTGTATTATCCTGCAACACCAAAAATCGCCTGCTAGCCGTAGCAACATACCTCTAGTCAAAATGCCTATTTACACGTTATAATCGAAACCCAGGAGATCAGACCTATTATTATTTTTGCTAAACCATTTTTTTTTTTCAGATAGAATATGTAATCATATGGGGTTAAATTGCATCTGATCTGAAAGGTACATCATTCTTCTTTATTTTACTATTTATTTAAAGTTGTTTGGACTTCACTTGTGAAAGATATGAATTTTTAAAGATGGTGAGTAATTCTTGTTGATGAGTTATTTCCCCTATGCTTTCTACAAAAGCCATGGGAAGTTAGTGGTTGAATAAAGTAATTTTTAAATTTTCATTAGAGAGAGCACATAAACACAATAAGGTCATATAATGTTCGGAAATAGTAAGATGACAGGATTATTTGCAGAGATCATACACAAATAGACCCTACCAGAGGTGCCCTCCAACTACCCGCATAAACAAATTTCCTCAACTGTTGCATCATGTTCCAGATGACATGATAAATACATATCATTTGAAAAGGGAAACTTTTTGTTCTGTATCAATTGAATTACGGATGAAAATATTTGACAAGACTGAGACAACCAATTTAGGATCATAATTCATAGTCTGTTACTGTTATGTACTTCATATTCAAACAGAAACCCTATAAAATGGGAAAGCTTGTTGAAACACAAATGAAATAACAACATTTACACAACTCTTTTTTTTTCAATTATGATATGAGAGCATCCCACAAGGTAAAATCTGTTGAGTTCAATTATAAAAATGTCATTGCTTTACTGGGAAACTGCATAAGCACTCACACAATATCTTCCAAAGAAACAACCAAACATTACAGCACATTGAAATTTAAAAAAAGAATACTTAACATGATAAAACAGAGGGTATGACCATGTGATAATGAAAACTTTACAATGATGATGCATGTTAATTCCTCTTTGTATATCGAAAAAAAGGTGATCATATGCTTATTGACTACTCAGAAAACGCAAGAGATATACACATTATGTTTCCAAAACTTTGCTGTTAAATCAAAATACTGGACTTCAAAATAATGACACCCAATGAAAAGGCAGAATTATGAATTAGGGGGGAGGGGGGGAGGGAGGCAAATTATGACTGAGGCATGGCAAGCAAGCAAAAAAAATTGTATTAATATCACTATCAGTAACAAAATAATATGGTGGACAAAAAAAATTAATTAAAAAACGATGCATATTATATTTACAAAAAATGTGAAAGAAATACCATTTCAAATGTACAAATATTTCAACGACATCAGCAGAATAAGAGTAAAGTGTTATTCATAATGTTGCCAGTACCCTTCAACATTCGTCTAAAGCCTGGAAATACAATCATAATCAAAATTCAAAGTGATTCACATCTGTCAATTAAATTTGGTCTCTCTAACAAATAACACGGTCCTCATTTCTTTGAAACTCGAGTTGAAAAATTATTTTCAGGCACACCAAAACAAATCCTCGAAATAGAATAGCTGCATTATATATATACCGGATTCATATGCAGTATTAATAAAACAATTTTTGGATTGTATACGGTTCCATGGAGAAGCCTTTAGACAGCTCTTTCTACAAAAGACAATTGCTTTTTGGGACTGATCCTATTCAATTTTTTTCCCCATATATTACCTTTTCAGATCAATACCATATCACTTATTTTTAAATGATGACCTGATCTAGACTCAAAATCAAATCTGATTAACCTCTTCCCCATGATTTTGCATCCACAGAAGGCATCATGATTGATATTGTACTGATGTTGAACATGGTACACATTTACTGACATTTCTAAAAATAATTAAAGTTTTTAAAAAATCTTAACGCAAATTATTGTAAAAAGTAAGCTTTTGTCAACAAAATGAAAGCATGACTGGAAATAAATAAAAGATATGAATTAGTGTTGTTTTTTTTTTGTTTTTGTTTTTCTGTTGTTTTTTTATATTTACTTTTATTTTGAATCATTAATGGATTTTGTTGGAGGCAAGAGACAAAAATTGAGGACTTATATCGTGGTTTCTTTTTTAATATCCTTTTTTTTTTTTTTTTCTGATGTATTTCCCCTTTTGTAACGAGAATATAGTATCTTGATATGGAAATGTTAATATCAGTTAATGACTTATATCTCTTTTTACATATCTTTGCAGAGGGTGATTTTAAATACAATTATATTGTTTTTGTTCATACTTTTTTTAATTATAACTATAATGAGAACTTTTATGTCAGAATATTCAATAGATACAATACAAAATTTCCCACATAAAATTATAATTCATAACAGATATGTATAAAACTATTCCCTCCTTCCATTTTTAGAACAAAACATCATCTAAGACATGAAATATTGTACACACATGATTGTTTTTAGAAATGCATTGTGAGTATATAGAGTCTTTCATTTACTTTTTCTTGAAGTAAGACACCATCGTGGTGGCTTTCTGTCCCACAAAGTTAGCAACAGGTTCAAGGAACTTCAGATTTTGTCGTAGCTTGGGCACCAAGGGATGTTTGACAGAGCTGAAGAAAACGATGTAAAACAAAATAAAGGCCAAAGCAAGGGAAATGAGCAGGGAAACGGTCAAGGCCTTTACAACGCCTCCACCTTTGTTAGACTTGACTGGCTCTGCAGTCTTAGTTGGTGCATGTATAGTTGGTGAGAGATTCAATTCTTCAGCCATGGTGGAATTCGAAATTTCTTCATCCAGCTGGGCAATCTGTTCGTCCAGTCCAGGTTGGTCTTCAGCATCATCATCCTTATCATCATCCGATTCATCCACGGTGCGGTTTGGTTCGTACGGTAACGTTTCATCTATGCTCGTCTCCAAAATACCTTGTTTGTCTTTCACAACCTGAAAATCAAATGAAAGGTTTGATACATTGCCACAAGCCAATTTTCAAATCTCCCTCACACATTATTTGTTTGTTTGTTAAACAAAGCACATCGACACAATTAGGTCATACAGTGCTGTGAAATAGTCAGATGACAGGATTAGTTAAAAGGTCAAAATTTAAGAGGCGCCCGCCAACCACACACATTCTTTCTATAAATCCCTGAGAAAATCTTGGATGGATGTTTTTTATGTTGGATATCCTGTAGTTAACAAGGATTTTTTTTAAGTATTCACCAAAAAATGTGGTAGAGGGACTGTAATGAAGGATAGCAAAAAAAAAAAAAAAAAAAGGATCCAAGTTAATGATACCTGGCCATTTTCTTTTGTATCTTTTGGTGGGGCTGCATTGACTGTAACAACCGTTGCTGCTTGCTCCATCTGTTCTTCAACAATTAAAATCTCTTCCTCCGATGCCAAGGGAGCTTTCACAACAGCGCCATCAATAAGTTTCTCTACAGGTGCACTTGACATGACAGGGGCATTATTGATCAAAATGTTGGGAACATCCACTGCCGCTTCTGGAGGAAAAAAATATGGGGTGAGTTCTGCAGCAGGGTAATTAAAAGGCAAAACATAAAAGATAATGTGATAATGTGGTACAATGTAATCAACTGGTTCAAATTCTATACAAAATGAAGTTTTCAATGTAAAAATATAAAGCATTTTAGCATTCAAGAAATCATTACATGAGATCAGTAACACTGATATTAATCAGAGCTCCAATGAAGAGAATTTCAAACAATGACGGTAATAATGGTCATAAAAATCATGTATCTAACTCTCCTTAGCTGTTTGATATAATGTGCCTGGTGTGGAATGGTACAATTAAACAGCTCTGAAAACAGCAGTGAATATATGTCCTCAACTACTAGGGTTTTGGAATACACTGTCACAAATTCCTGGAAATTTCACTTTGGTCTTTTTCCACACACTGAAATGTGTAGCAATCAATAACCTTAAAAGCAATCTGAATTTTCTACTCTATAGAGTGCACTACAGTAGGTAAAACAATGATATAATAACATTGATCATTCATAAATTGAAATAACAAAAGAAGTGTGAATATTCAAACATGTGACCAAAGACATAAAGCAGTTTTGTTGTGGACACAGAAATGGACTGATTGAATGATGGAAAAGAAGCAAAAGGAATGGGTGGCTGGGATGTGGAAAGACTTATTGGTTTGTTTTAGAGAGGACACTGACAACAATGCAGGCAAGTTATCTTTAGCGTTTGGAAAATTTCTTTTTTATTCTAAGAAAATAGTGAATTCTATTCTGCTGAAACGAGGTTATGAACACACTTATACCAGCAACATTTTGACCAGGAACAATGTAAATCATTCTAATACTAATATCTATACAACTACAGGAGATCGCCATATTTTGTGACACAAGTTTCTCGAAGAGGTGCTGTGGTTTTTC
>JAUELH010353145.1:3715-13876 GCA_031471375.1 Hermissenda crassicornis | reverse complement strand
GGGGGGTTTCATTTAGGTGACTATTGGTATATCACTGTTATTTACCTGAGTGTCCAATCCCAGAGTGAAGAGCATGAGGAAGAAGAAAAATCCCCACAGTTGTGGCAGAGGCAGGTACGAGATTGCCATGGGGTACACGATGAAGGCCAGGCCAGATCCTGAAACAACACAAACGGATAGCAAGTCAAGGGTGTTGTTCTATAGCAGGGATAGCAAGTCAAGGGTGTTGTTCTATAGCAGGGATAGCAAGTCAAGGGTGTTGTTCTATAACAGGGATAGCAAGTCAAGGGTGTTGTTCTATAACAAGGATAGCAAGTCAAGGGTGTTGTTCAATAGCAGGGATAGCAAGTCAAGGGTGTTGTTCTATAACAGGGATAGCAAGTCAAGGGTGTTGTTCAGTAGCAGGGATAGCAAGTCAAGGGTGTTGTTCAGTAGCAGGGATAGCAAGTCAAGGGTGCTGTTCTATAACAGGGATAGCAAGTCAAGGGTGTTGTTCTATAACAGGGATAGCAAGCCAAGGGTGCTGTTCTATAGCAATAGCAGGGATAGCAAGTCAAGGGTGTTGTTCTATAGCAGCATTCTTTTTCCGTATTCATCCATTGTCTAGTGCAGGGATGTTCTTCATTTCATAATACAAAAGGCTGAACTTTGGAATAAATGAACACTTTTACAAGAATATATCTTTGATTGATCTGTACGTGTAAGAGTAGACCTAGAACAAGATAGCAAAGTAAATGTGATGATGTCTTGCTAAGCATTTCACTGTGATTATACCACAAAACCCAAAAATTCATCAACATGAAAATTACTTGACACCTCTTGAGACCAATAGAGAGAGGCCCATTGCATATATGTAATCCAAGCCTGAATTTGAACCCAAATAGCATGGAAACCCAAATAGCCTGAATTTGAACCCAAATAGCATGGATTTAAACCCAAATAGCCTGAATTTGAACCCAAATAGCCTGAATGTTAACCCAAAAGCCTGAATTTGAACCCAAATAGCCTGATTTCTGGCTTTGGCCTGAAAAGTGCATCTCTGTCTCGTGGATGACAATAGTATATTTCACAAATAATAAATACCAGTAGTACACAACAATAACAACAATGGGATGGATGGTTGGCAGGTCTGAGCAGACGCCACCCCACCAGATTCGAACTCCAACAGCCCACCAGTTCAATGAGCCACCCCACCAGATTCGAACTCCAACAGCCCACCCATTTCAATGAGCCACCCCACCAGATTTGAACTCCAACAGCCCACCCATTTCAATGAGCCACCCCACCAGATTCGAACTCCAACAGCCCACCCAGTTCAATGAGACAACTGACCTGACTTGGCAAAACTCTCCATGGAACTGCCAGAGACGTGAGCCATGTGTCCCAGGACAGAAAAGATGGCAAATCCACCAAACACGCTGGTGCCCTCACAGCACAGGGTCAAGATGATGGAATCTCTGAAATTAATGGATGCCATAAAACAGTCACAATCCATACATGATGTTTTTATATACATAAAAATATAACACTTATTTCATATTCATATTCATAATATTTTTTTTAAATACTGTTCTTCATTTGGTCTCTGTTTAAAAGTTTACACTTTTGCAAAGTTAAAAATCACCACATTTGCTTTGTTTGTCGTCATGAAATAATAATAAGTGACTTTGTCATTAAATAAAAGTAACCTTGCCATGAAATCAATAACGATGTTATCAAATGCGATGTTATCAAATAAGTAACACTCATGAAATAAGTTATGATGATGTCATCCGATAAGAAACTTTAGTCTCCACATAAAAAGTAAATCTAGTCATTAAAGAAGTAACTTTCTCATCAAATATGTTACCCTTACCCTGCCATCAAAATAAGTAAATCTTGCCATTAAAATAAATAACTTTTCCATCAAGTGAGTCATCTTCCAATATAAAAAGTAGCTTTGCCATCCAACAAGTCACTACATTATCAAATAGTAAGCAACTTTGTAACAAAAGAAAAGACAGTTATTTCAAATATCTCTCTAATGTCACAATATTGCTGTGAAATGGCGCCTTACAACAACCCCCATTTCATTTTTGATTCCAAAAAAAGAGCAAAAGGGAAGCAGCGCAAGCCAGATCAAAATGACAGCGCTTCAAAGAGTTTGTATGAGTGAAATAGGGTCTTCCTTTCTTGACCAAATTACCTTTTGTACTGCATTGCATTGTAAGGATAGCTTTAATAAGCTAGCTGTTATTGCTTTGCATCAAGATTTAAGACAAGCAGGTGATGAGCCCAATGTCTGTATGGGTAGAATTAATTTTGCCAGGACAGCGGCCAAAATTGGCATATTCTTTTCGATTTTGAAACTGCCCTGGATTCTTTAACGTGCCTAACGTAGACACGGAACCTCCTGTTTATCGCCCCATCCGAAAAGGCGAGGTGTTCTAGGAGACTCCACAACCCGATAGGTCTTACAATACACAAATTGACATACACCCAGCTATATGTTAGTGGCCTTCTGACTACACAAGCTTGCCCAGTGAATCCTTACTTCATGCAGTTGTTCTTGAATTTGTTGTAGCTGCCCATGGTGATGAGACCTCCCCATCCTGGGCCCAGGGAATAGAAGACTTGAAGGAAGGCATCCACCCATGTGGAACTGTTCAACAGCTTACTGTGAAGGTCGTCAAAGGTGAACAACGGGTGGGTGGGGTCGTGGTGGGGTCGCAGTGGATAGAGGAAATATCAATCAAGAGGGAGATATGAAAATCTGTGCCACTGCGACAAAAATTATAACTGATGATTAACCGTAATATGTATTCTAACTATCCTTATATATCATAAAATACCTAACCCAAAAAAATTTCAAACACATTATATTTTCTTTGTTTGTTAAACAAGAGCCAATCGACACACTATGGGTCAAGGTCATCATACAGCGCTGTGAAATAGATCCTACCAGAGGCGCCCTCCAACCACCCGCTTTGTATTTTGCTAGTTGAACACAATTGACACAATAACAAGTCTTAACAATTTCTGGGAAATAGTAAGACAAGAGAATTAGTCACACTCGAGTCAACAGAGAATATTGCACATCCAATCCAATGGTCCTAAAAATCTAGGATTCTTTGTTTCCACGTATCTTCACGGGTCGGTTTGAAAAGAATAAATCTTTTTAGCGAGCGAGTTCTTAACACAATATCAGGGTCTGGTAACTGTGGCAGTGGTAGCAAATCAATCCATTGTTTTGGTCAATACTATGTTTTTTGAAGTAATAAATGTTTGTGTTGAAGGACTGGTGTGGGATGCGTTATCGGTAGAGTTGGATCCTATCCGCAACTTTTCTGATCCGCGGACAATCGGATAGGGATCGAAAGTGTCCGCGGATAACGAAAGGATACACGGATAAAGAAATCAAATCAGCAATCGAGTCAAACCAGACTTGTTCACCTCGTAACTGACGGATACTCTACATGGACAATAATGAGAGAGTGAGAGGCGAGAGTGGTGAGTCTCCTGACTGATCTCATGCGTCGCTGTCTGCCTGGTTGGGTTGTGTCTCACCAATAAAATAACCACTCGTCCGTCCGTCCGTTGTATCAGTTGTATCCTATATCCGCTATATCCATTATGATTTTATCCTTTGTCCGTCCGTTCCCTGGTTATCCTAGGATAACGGACACATCCGGATATCCGATACAACTCTAGGTATCGGCATCATCCAGTTGTAGGATGAATGCATTGCTAGGTTAGATTTCACGGCATGTTGGAACCAGGAAAACAGATGGGCGCAGTAACAATTTTCAACAGTGCATAAATTAATTGCTCGATATATTCATTTTTTACCTAATTTAGAAATATAATTACCAATTTATTTTTAGATCAATTAAACAGATCATACAATGAATACCAAATGAATTGTATGTCTCGGTGATCAAATTTTGTTTCAATGTGATGAAGAGTCAATCTGTGGTGGTATTACATTTCGGCTCTTTTATTTCTGCATCACACGATATAATAAAGGTCACGTAGTGTTGGAAAATGCCAAGATAAATGGATTAGTTTAACGACTGACTGGAAGCAGAGTCAACCAACTATACATGTCCTACATAACCTGCTGGTATAAAAAAAAACTCCACATTGAAGAAAAAGATGATGATAAAGAAAGCAAGAAAGCTGGCTGAGGAGCATACCTGAAATCAGGCTTGATGTAGAAAGTGATTCCGTTACCAGCGCCAGGCAGCGTCAATCCAAGGATGAAAATGACGGTCAGGAGGATGTAGGGCAGGGTGGCCGTCACATAGACCACCTGGATGGGGAGTGGGCGAGGAGAAAGAGAAAGAAAAAAACAATGATTCCGACTGTTCATGGCTTGCTTTATTATTGCCTTATAGACAGAAAATGTGAAAAATGTGTTGCTCTTTTTTTTTTAAAAGGCAAACTTTGATTAAATTAATAAAATCAGACTTGCCAACTTCCCGGTAATTTTTTTGGGTTATGAAATAACCTACCTGCATTTGACGTCCAAACTTACAGTCTGCGCTCGTTGTGCTTTGGTAAGTCGACTCCAGGCATGCTTTAGCACTGACAATCTATACGCTGAACTTTACTAGCCAATAACGCAGTAATAGCATATCAAATATCAGATATCATAGCGATTCTTTTCATATGAATGGACAAAAGCCTGATATGTCATACCCATCCAAATGGTTTGTTTTGGCCATGAAAAACAACCCAAAGCTATCTCTAAAGATTTTGATTTTCTCTTAATTGGGAGGCTAATGATGCCCTGACTTGTCTGTGTTTAAAATGTTATGGCTAATAATGTACTAGAATGCGCTAATATTTTATCCCGTATATTGACACAGTTCAGTTTTCACTGAATGGACTGAAAACATGCTTTGTGGCGTGATAAATCAATGGCAACCGTACACGACTTTTGATTTGGACCCTCATGCTTAAATAGTCCCTCATGCTTTAAATAGTCCATCTGCGTTTCATTGAATTTTCTCCCTACTTCATCTTGGGCCTAAATAAAAGAACAGCTTTGGAAATTCTAAGCACATTTCATAGTGAACAAAGGGGTTTTCATTCATGAAATTGAGCGGTAAATCAAACAAAGACTAACTTACACGCCAGGGACAAGAGTAAACATGGATAGATAGATATAGAAGCAAATGCCTGTGCTTTTTTTTTTCTTCTGCAGCACAAAGGACTGCAAACAGAGAGAGGATTTTCGGAAAGAAAAACATATTTGAACGGATACCCATTGAGTATTGTCATCATCATCATCATCATCATCATCATCATCATCATCATCACCATCCCCCCCCCCCCCCCCTCTTGGAAAACTTTGTTTACTTACATTGTTGAGGCATAACAATTGTAAATATGCATGCTATCAATGCTAGTAAGCAGACGGCTTTTAAATTGGTAACATATCTTCAACATTCTGTCATCAATAAGGGCAGTTGGCAAATCTGATTAACACTGAGATGTGACTTACATGTTATTTCAAAAATACAACTATTGCAAAAATGGTGACATAGAACATAATAAAGTATAACAATGATAAAATAGTGGGCAGGAAACTAATCAATGTCAGAAGTACAATACAGTACGGAAACCATTGCTGGTAAAACATATGGATAAAAATGATCTAAAGAACATAAGTTGTCGAGTAAATCCACAGTGAAATTATAAGAAATTTATTCTTCAAGAACCAAAGCATTATTATAAGAAAGAGTCATGAAATATATGATTAAAGATAAGATAGTTAGCAATGAATCTGATGCAGAAGCATGAGAAAACGATTGGAAGCTGGTTATTAGTGCCACCAATCATTATGTTCCCAATACTGTGTCATACAATGGGAAAAAAAAAAAACATAAATAAAAGAGGAAGGGAGCGAGACAGGGAAAACAACGATTGGCCAAGGGGTAACGTGGTAACGTCACTCAATCGTCAATCCAAACTTATCCAATATCGGGTAGTGAGAATGAAAACTCAAAAACTATTGCCACTAAACAAAGAGCATTCAATGCCCAAAAACATTTTCATTCATTTACAAACGTGCTCTGCCACACAAATATTTCAATAAATGTTGAAAATTTTGTGTGGCTAAATAAATCCTAAATTTATAGGATGATGAAAAAAAAAATTTAAAAAATCAATCAAGAAAGAAAGCAAAGAGATGCTGTATTTTTGAAAGCCCAACAAAATATTTTCTTATCTTTGTTCTTTCTTCTTTCATACTGGTCACATCAAAACAAACAATGCAAAACAAAGTTGAGCAAAGCGTGAGGGAGGAAAACTTGAAATAATTCATCATAATGCCGATGAAGTTGGAACTAAAATTTCAAGCCGATCATCAATCACAATATCGAGAAAAAGAAGTTGAAAAAGTTGAAGGAATAGAATTGTACTGGATCCTTTTCATCTTATCTTAACAATCTGGGAAGCTTATCATCAAACTCTGGCATACGTAAGTGTGCGTGTGTGTATCAGAAATGGCATGGGGTGACTACTGTCATTCCACGTCATTGATAGTCGACTCTCTTCATTTTGGGTTGCTGGAAAGGTCTCCCATCCAAAAAAAAATTTCCAAAAACAATAACTTTCAATAAGAATAAGAGAAAAAAACACAAAAAAACTTGGTGCCTAACGTTTCTTCACAAAGAAAACTTTGGGAAAGACAGGATTTGAAAACTGAACTTAAATCACGGTTACAAGAATTGCTGACGATGTAGAAAGTTTCCTCCTATAAAATTAGCAATGATAACAATAATTCCCTGAACCCATGCCTAGCAAAAAAAAAAAAAGAGTGAAAGTTACTGATTGAAAAAAATAAAGATTTCATAAAATTATTATATGCTAAGCGTTTAAATTAATAATTAAGAGAGAAAAAGAACCTCAAGTGCTAATAGTATTAAGTATTGACTGTCAATAATGTAGCATCCATAATCTCTCAAAGCTAAAGGCAAAACAAAACCACCACAGATTTTCACTGATAACTTCCATATCCATTTTAGATATGACTCGTTAAAGTTAATTCCATCTCTCATATGTAGTAATATATCAGTCTCCCCCCTCTATCGGGCAAAAGAGAAAATATTGCCGCATTGATTTCACATGTGCCCCACTGTAACTTCCATCACCCTGGATTTAAAACGCGCATTTATTCTGAATGAAAGGCTTTATTGCCAATGTACCTTGGTACATTTAAATCAGAACAGAGGATATGAAATGGAAAATTTAACAGCCAATTAAAAAAAGGCCAATAACTCTTCCAATGCTAAAAACAACCCATTGAACATTTATAATCGCAAATTCCAGAAAGTCTGTGGTGGGTTTTTTGTGTCAGATT
This sequence comes from Hermissenda crassicornis, assembly GCA_031471375.1. Lineage (NCBI taxonomy): Eukaryota > Metazoa > Mollusca > Gastropoda > Nudibranchia > Glaucidae > Hermissenda > Hermissenda crassicornis. The sequence continues at coordinate 6,528 of JAUELH010353145.1, read as the reverse complement.
CATGAGATTTCTTCATTCCTTTTACCTTTTGTATATTATAGTGACTTTTTCATTACTGCCACAAAATATTGCATTCTTGTCAAATAGAAATAATTCAGAAATCAATCCTATCAGCAGATTTATATGCTGTGTTGCATCTGCCACAGTAAACATGACATGAAATGGAATTTTTTTATCTTTAAAAAAAAAAAAAAAAATTAATAAAAGATATTGTAAACCTCATGAATCGACAAAAAATTTAACTTCACTTCACTAACAAAAGAATATGTGGTTAAACTAAAACAAAACTTTTGAAAAGCATTCAAGTTTCTGATATGCAAGTTCTTTCAACTTGATCTTATTCTAATTAAAAAAAAATAAATAAATAAATAACAGGTGCTATCCACAGGTGCAGATTGCATCTTTTCTTAATATATCCTTCTCTCTTTCTTTCTGTCTGTCTTTCTTTTTCCCCTTCTTTTAACCTTCTTTCATCTTCTTTTTTTTCTCTTAAATTTCACACTACTACTATTACTACTACTACTACAACTTCTTCTTTCCTTTCCTTTTCTTTTCTTTCTTTTCTTTTTCGCTCAACTTTCTTCAAATGCTTTTTAAAATTGTGTTCAGAATTTTTTGCAAGAACTGTTTGTTTCGCGTTTCATATTGCCCTTTTTTCATTTCAGGCAAAACTATAAGTGATAAAAGTTTTACCAAAAAAGAAAAAAAAATATGACAATAAAAAACTTAAGAAACAAATTAAAAAAATTTCCAAAATATTATTGCTAATTTCACTATAATCAATTCAAATGATCATGATGGCCTTTGCAGTATTCTCTCGTCTTTTCAAGGAGAAAAAAAAAAAACCCCCCAAAAAAATCAAACCATTTATTCTTTAAAATCAATTCTAACTAGTGGAAAATTTCATTTTTTAAAGATAGATTACGACAAACAGTTCTTGCAATTAAAGGAGGAGGATAGTAAGGGAGTAGTGTAGGAGAGAATGTATACTGAGAACCTTTCCAGTCGAGCGAATGCCTTTGATTACACAGACGAGGATGACAAGATTTGCAGCAATCAAGGACAGGCTCGTATGCCAGGGGAGACCACCCATGTCTTCTAGTCCCGAAGTCTGCTCCAACACTTTATGCCTAGAATTAGAGGCCTCATTCAGCATGTATGGAGATATAGCATACAAACGTCGGGCATTTTTTTTTTGCAATGGACCCGATTTAACTCAAGAATTATACCATACTTAATGCACCAGCAATTTTTAAAAAAATTCAAACGAAGTCTAAGGTTTTGGTACGATGTTGTTCACTCCCGATAGTAAGGATAACATGGGGGTAAAAACCTCAACCTCGATCTTCCAATCTTCATATGTCAAAGGAAATAAGACATACCAACACCATTGTCATGAGTTCTAATGGGTTTTGTTTGCAAGTATCTGTCTTTATAGACACAATTAGCTCTCAATTGTTGCATTGGATGAGAAAAGCTACTGTTGTTGTTGTTGAATGCCCAAAAGTAAAGATCCATTCTTGTACTTCTTCAAATACTATGCTGATGACAAATGCCTTGTATGTAAATTTTTATAACCGTCATGCTTATTTTTTTTTAACTATGTGCAGGGGGAAAAAAAATAAAATTAGACAGACGACTGCGGTGAAACCATATCTATCGTTACCTAATAATTCAATTTGTGTGTTTGTTTGTTTGTTGTAAACAAAGTACAATGACACAATTAGGTCATGTAGTGCTGGGAAATAGTAAGATAATAGATTAGTTAAAAGAGTGATCAGACGCAGCCCAGAGGTTCCCCACAAATCACCCTCGTAAAATAATATTCAATCTCTTTTCTCATTGTCCAGCCCAGACTCCAGATGGATCTTGGAAATCATGGCCATTTGTTGCACGTTTTATTTAGACACGATATCTCTGCCATCCCCCCCAACCCCCTTTAATCCAGTACATCTTCTTTGAAGGTCTCTTTGATGGCTTCATTTTAAACAAATATATCAAACAAAATGAAAAGGGAAAGAAAAAAAAAGAGAATCCTCCTCCTCCTCCTCCACACCATCCCATGTTGACGTCGCATTTGGTTGACTGAGATCCTACCCAGCATCCTCTACCTCCACTCGTCCCCTCTTTCCTTTCATTCTTGATACCACCCACCTTCACCATTTCAATACATCAGCCAGCCTAAAAAACGATTTTATGGAATATATAACCATCTGCCCCATGACGATGTATTGTTGTGCTATGACTATCATTTGAAATAACAGCACAAACAACAACATCACAACAACCATAATAAAAAATAAACATGACAATTGACAAGTTTAAAAATAATTCTAGACATTGAATGCGGATTTCTTCAGTTCCAAAATTGATGCACATCAAGCATTTGGAGAATAGTGACAAAGATTATTCATATGTCGATAGACCTGAATGTTGTCACCCAGCCACTCAAGTGACTTTTAAAACCTAAAAACACACTGACTACTCATGACATAGAATCGTTTCTACAAAAATTGTATAATCTATCTTTTTTTTAAACTCTGGGGGGAAAAAAAGAGCAAATTAAAACATCATTCATCTAAAATCACAGATGAAAATAATAAATGAAAAATTTAGCATAAAAAAAATTAGGAAAGAGACATGTATGGTCGTAAAGCCATACTGCAAAGTCTGAAAAGCCATTTTTTGTTAGTGGATATTTCTGTCAAATAAAATTACACAGATGAAACGTCAAAATGCAGATTTGACACATATTCATTGGCTACATTTTTTTTTTTTTTAAAGAGACAGAGAGAAACGACCACCTAAATAAG
>JAUELH010352038.1:0-13886 GCA_031471375.1 Hermissenda crassicornis | reverse complement strand
CCACCCACACACACACACACACACCCACACACACACACACACACACACACACACACACACACACACACACACACACAACAAGATGTGTGTATCAAGTGTGAGGTGTCAAGCACCATTTTTATATGGTGACCAATAATGTGTTGAAAAGAATGTTAGAAACACTGTACTCTATAACTGAAATGAAATTGGATGCCTTCGAACCTGTTGTTGTTCGCCAGTTGATGCCAGTCTAAGTCAGGCAGCTCAAGTCCAGAGACGTGCACCGAGAATGAAATATGTGGCCAGGCCAGATTCCGCCCTTGTCAATCAGTACAAGGATCCATATGTGAGTTTTTGCTTATTCAGGTGCAATGCCTTAACCCCTGGGTTACTGCACCGCCCTTCTCTTCTAAGACATGAACATCGTTTGGTATAGGTGTTTAAAGCTTTCAGCAATTTGTGATAGTGATACTATAGTGATTGAATGAAATATGATAAGTAGGGAAATATAAAGATTTCTTCAAATTATGGTATATTATTATAACACCCTCAGAAATCATTTTGTTACCTTTTCTCTAAACAGGGTTTCAAAAAAATGTTACCCCCAAGAGAGGCTCAAGCAGCCGAAGCATGGGTCAAAATAGCTGATGATGAAGGTAAGTGCTTTTCTTTATTGAAGTTTTTCAAAATTGTATTCAAGTAAGCATGGAAAATGCACACTGTTTTTCAGTTTCAGCTATACGCATGTCTGTGTAGAAAATTGGTGGTTTTAAAATACTTCATTTTGGAAAATATCTGTAACAAGTAACATTTCTATTCATATATGGATGGTCCTGTTTGATTGACTTTGTTTGGTGGCTCATACATAATTTTCCATTTTTCACTTCATTTCACAGACAAAGACAAGGTTATGGAGGTTATCAATAGTCATGTGGAACGAAAGCCGCACTGGGTAGGCTGTTCATGTATTGTTCGCTGCTGTTAATGTTATCTTCATCATGGTTTGTGTTGAGTAAGAATTAAATTTGAATACAATCCTAGCGCTATTAACCACAGACCATCATTTGAATTTGATCAAACGAAAATAATGGCATGACAAATGTATACATTACAAGTAGGTATCAATCATTTTGTGTGGTCTTAATAAAGTACTGAAAACAAACACATCTGTGTTATTTACATTTAATTAAAACTGTTTCATTTACATATAATTTAAGTCTTTTTTCAGCCATACGCATGTCTGAGTAAAAAATTGGGGGTATTAAAATACTCCAGTTGGAAAATGTCTGTCACAAGTAAAATTTTTATTCATATAATGGTGGTATTGGTATCGGAAGTGCAGTCTTGAAGTGTCTTGATGATGTATGAATGCTGGTGCCTAGAGATATACAGAGTTGAGTGTCATCCGTGTATAAGTAAAAGTGATATCTGACGTTATGTCTCTCGGTGATGTCAAGTAAGTTTGTATAGCATGGTGGACGCATTTATGAAGCTGGATGTTGTGCCAGGGATTAGCAGCTGAATCCTTGACACATTTCGTGCCAAAGTATCTGTGCAAGCTGCGTCCTCAATCAGCGAACTGTTAAACACATATCTTTGCATCTATTACAATTACTATTGCTCTCACCTCCAACTATTGCATTACACACACCTATACAAAGTCACACCAATTAGAATGAGAATACTCAAGGTTATTTTCTTTTATCATGCAGGATGAAGACTCTGGACTTCGTCCAAAAACTGCTTATCCATCTCTGCATCGCTGGATGAGATTTGCTGGTGCTGAAGGTATAAACGAAGTCCTTTTTTTTGTATTGTTTAGAAATTTAAAAAACAAAAAACCAAAAAAAATCATGATATTAGGAGTATCATTGTTTAAAAAATGTTTTTGTTTCCAAATGTAATACATTTCACAGAAATGATACAGATGACTAAAGATAAAGATTCTCTTGCTGTTTCTTATTATAGAAGCAAATCATGAACTAAAGATTTTCCAAGGTTTGCTGTTTTCAGTGTGCACATTTGGGTATTTGATTAGTATCCACATTTTTAAGGAATCTTTGCATAAAAACAAGTAATCAAGCCTGACCACTTTTGATTAATTAGACTTCTTCAATAATAAAGGTTGATTTATCAAACACCTTAAATTAAGACTTTTTTTGCACTTTCAACAGAACATGAAGCAACATCTCGCATAATGCGGACTCTGAATTCTAATCCCATGAAGCAGTATGAAAGTTGCAGTTACAACCCACAGAGTATTGGACAAAAGCGACGAGAGGATATTGCCGCTCACGGAGGCTACAGACATACTCCACAGTTGAGGCGCGGAGAATTCAGCATGCATCCAGATTGGCCAACTTCTTTGCCTCATCACAAAGTCCCTTAGATAATTTTTAGTTTGTGCAGTTTACTATTGACAATCATATTTAGCCCAAACATAGTCATGTAAATAAAACAAATCATAGACTGCTTGCATATCAGTTAATGTAACATGATCTTTAAATTTCTTTCACAAAATTTTCATCCTGCTCATGAGATGCTATATTATCTTCATTTCTTGAAACTTCTTAAGAATTAATTATACATGGTAATATAATGTCTGAAATTAATACTACAGTAGTAACCGTGACAGCTTAGATGCCCATTCTTTCCCGGTACATCTGCATTCTATGTAAATTGTAAAAGGGTAATTCATGTCTCCTCCGTTTTATAACTCTAATTAAGGAAATTTTGCATAAAATGTTAAATTTTTTATGCTTCCTGGGAACTGGGCATTTTGGTTGTGTTTACATTACTGCAATTGAAATGATATTATTGAAAAGCTGACATTGTTATCAAATTAATATCAAAAGTAATCCTTTCTACAGTAGGTATGGTAACCTCAATCATTATTGTCTCTGTTGGTAGACAACCAGATGAATGGAAATGCTCAATGATTTTGAATGTCTTTTGTTTATGCCATTTCACAATAAGAATAGTAAGAAAATATGGCGCTTAGATTTTGTATTGAACTGAAACTGAAAGTTTATGAAAATCTGACCTGATGTGTGCTAGTGCTAAGCAAACTGGTCAAAATTGTATATGTACATGTTATTTAAAGTTGACATTATGAAAAGCTGTTTTCCAATTCATGTGTCATAGTTAAGTGACATTTATGATGGAAACAAATCCAAGACAAGGAGGAAATGATTCTTTACAACGATTGCCAAAACTTGTCAGATGCCATCTGAATTATTGACCAAAGTTTATTTTGTTTTCACATATACACTCTGCTGTTTTTCATGTACCTGATCACATATACACTCTGCTGTTTTTCATGTACCTGATACATGCTGGTAGTAAGCCAGGGGTGCCAATGATTTGTTGTGAGTAGCATACCAATACCAATGTTTAAAACTCTATTAAAGAGTATATAATTCATTTTCCCCTTTGCCAAAATCTATGACATAAAATAAAACATGACTATTTCATTTATAATAATTTATATTGCTTTTTCTCCCTGCAATGTTATCCCAAAATATCATAATTCATTTTTTCATGATACTGCCAAAACCTGCTGTGTTAGAAAACTATTTCTAAGTTCTCATAGTATTTTAAGATTTCAATGGAATTAAAATATTTTTAAAAATGTCCATTTGTCTCATTCTCATATCTTTGGATGAGGATCTGGTTCAGTGAGGAACGACTTACCCAGTAAACACATCTCGACATCGACCTATCAAAACCTGCCTTTCTTTCTTGATCCAAATTACCTTTTATACCGCATTGCTGTGTAAGGACAGCTTTAATTACTTTGCATCAAGATTTAAGACAAGCAGGTGATAAGCCCATTGCCTGTACGGCCAGAATTGATCTACTCTTTTCGATTTCGATTTTAACGTAGACACAGGACCTGCTGTTTATCGCCCCATCCGAGAAGGCTAGGTTGGATAAGAGATAACAATATCCGATATAGCCCGACGACGTGCTTTGGTGGCCATTTGATTTAGAACCATTTTGTGCAGAAAAACATTTGTGTGATTTCTGGGGCTTGAACCGCCGACTCTCGGGTCAAGTGGTGAACCGTAACCACTTGGCCACCGCGCCGCCCTTATCAAAACCTTCAAATGCAAAAACTATCCAGTCTGCATTGGGCAATGGGTAGATCATCCGTAAAAGACATTCATCTCATTATAATCATGTTTCTACGTGTGCTAACACTAACAATGTCATGGGGCAACAAGACCACTATCATTCTTGCTCTTAGTAGACTCATTTTGACATACATTTCTGTTGGGTGTGGCAGAACTGACACTAATAGTCGTTGTGCGGTTAGGGTATATTAATCTGTAGGCTTTTATTCACTCTGACCCTCTGGTCAGTTTTCTTTTATATGAAATCTAAGCTTATCATTATCACTTGTTGTTGCTTAGAAATACGGACGACATGACAAATAACTGCACATATTGACTAACAGAATAACATTAATAAAAATGACTCACATCATAAAGTGCCTGACGACACATCCATGGGGAGCGACTGTTACTATTGCAGTCTGTATTATTACTGTATACTCAACTAGGATAACACAAGACATGTTTAATTATTTGAAGAAATTACAGTTACTGTTTATTGTTGTTGAATTATTGATCTCCAGCATATTTGCCAAATGAAAAATGATTGTAAAGAAAGAATAGAACTTATGTCCAAAGCAGAGATGTACCAGAACCGAGAGACTTGTTCCTCTTTTTTCCCCCTAGGTAATATTGCAATATGTTATAGTTATACTACTTTTTGAGCAAGGCGAGCCAGTGGTGTAGTGGTCAAGTCATTCGCATTTAGTTTGAGAGGTTGTGGGTTTGAATACCGGTGGTGACACTGGGTTTTTTCCTCCTCAAGACTTCTGAGTTTTCAAGGCTCAATCCCACACAGTCCTACCACAGACAGACTAGAATCGGAGGTGCCACCTTTTACATAACCTCTATGTGTTGCAAAGGGCGTTAAACTAAAACCGTTGAAACTTTCTGAGCATTGCGATTGTCCATGGAGTCTGGAAACCTGCACACAAACTTGAACATTTTAATTGTATGCGATGGAATGTTTATCCAATGACTTTGAGTCAGTGGCAGATAATGGCACTGTCCCACAGTTTGCGATTTTTGCTGAGGCTTGAACAATCCCACTAAGCCCTGTGTTGCTTTTAAAAAAAAGCTTGCTATTGCTAGTATTAGTATATTAGTACAGATAAGCTGTATACTTCAAGAGAAGGATTTGCTTAGGTTAGGTTGTTCATAGGAAGCATTACACTTACACTTACATACTCTTACTATCTTGCTCAACAATGATATTATGTATAGTCATTCCTTTCTAATTCTCTGCTATATTTTAGTGCTATTGTAAATTATGCGTAGTGAAATTGACTTTTCTTTGCTTGAAAAGAACAAAGTATTAGTAGTATAAGTATACGGCAAACATGTCAGTACGAAAACAATAAATTAAAGTAATTTTTATCCAATCCTGACTTCTTCGTGTTGTTTTATATCATTAGTGTTAGTATCCCTTTATATTTATATTGACTATATAATCAGCCCGCAACTCATTTGCTACAGGTACAACATTAATTTTTACTTTCTTTTTTGATAATTTTCGCTTGTACCTTGTGGTGTTGGGTTTATTGATTGATCAATACTCTCCATTTAGTCCTATCACTATCGCTGCTTTTTTTCTTTGGCTCATTCAGTTTACATTTGCACGTCTCTATGTTTATTGAAATTTCTTCTATCCACATTTTTCTTGGTCTGCCTCGTGGAAGCTTTTGTTATGGGATTCTATTTTCTGTCATTCTACATACATGGCCAAATAATTGATTTCTTTCTATTTTTTCTGCTAGACTGTCTGTTTTAGCTCTCTCTCTTATTGTTGTATTTCAGACTTAGTCTCTTTTTGTTTTACCAAATGTCCTCCCAAGACATTTCATTTGTTGCTTGAAGTCTGCTTTTTATCTCTGGTGTCTAGGGTCGTCCAACTTTCGTTACCGTATATGAGTATGAGTGTTGTTCAAGAATTTCATTGTTTAATTTGATTGCATGGTTTTTGGATTCCCCATTACCATGGTTTTTGTCTTTTTTGAGTTTATTTACATGCTCATGTTTCTTTCTAAATCCATTTGGTCTTTGTCGAACATTATCAGTTCATCCGCAAACAAAATCATTCTTATTCTTAACTGTATTGGTTTTGCTTTCCATCTGCTTATGTTTATTGGCTTCATGCCTTTGCATTGTCTTGAGATTGAGTCCATCAAGACAATAAAGAGCAGTGGACTCCATTATTCTCTCGTAAAGTTTACCAAGAATACTTAGTATTAGTAGTGATATTCCCATCTCCCAGGTACTGAGGTCGGCACTGAACTGCATGACTAGCGTGCAAACAAAAATACCATCATTTACACCCTTATTGCTGGGTACTCATTTACAATTTACACCTAAATATAACTAATGTTGGGCTTGGTTGGTTTGTTGAAATTGAAAGAGAGCACTTTGACATCATAAATTGGTGTTGTAAAATAATATGATGATAAGTGCAGGATAAAAGTTAAGAAAAATCAAGTGGTTTCAAAAGAGCCCAAAGGGTTATCGCCACAGGGCTGAAGCTTATCCCACTTTCTACATTAAGTGCGAAGCCGACAAGTAACAGTAATGTGATGTTACCGTCTGGATAGGACACAGTCCAAGTCCAAGTACAATGACTCAAGTACTCAGTTCACGTAAATAGCAAGTAACCATGATAATATAAGACCTGCCAACCTTTGGAAAATGGAATCAGGGACACCTAGCCGAGATAGGAAGGTTGCATGTCGCGGCGGCTACGCCACCACCCAATGATACAGAAATATAGAACAATATCATATTTCGGCTAAACCCCAAGACCATTACACACAGAACAAAAAATAGATATACATTGATTAAGCATAAAAATGCAACGGAAGCCCGGTACAGTATAATTTTGCAGGAAAAATAACTCGACATAGCCCCAAAAAATTTTTTTTTTTTTTTTTTTAATATTCATTTCTGGGACTGTCCCGGAAAATCCGGGACAGTTGGCAGGTCTGTAATATTCAGTCTCACTCTCACAATGCACTGAATAGTGGATGGCCATTGATCTGGGACGGGGGCCCAGACAGGTCTGTACCATATTGGACCATCCCCATCCGAGTACCCCCCCTCCCCTTTATGATATTCATCTATCGTTTAATGGACAACACATGGTTAGATGATTAGTACTGTCCTCATACAAACCAACAGACACACACACACATTACTACAGCCCTGGTTCTTACTCCCCAGACAACTCGGGTCACCTGAACATGTTTCTTACAAAACAACTGTTTTAAAAAGAAAAGAAACAAGCAAGCCATGGCATGTTAAAAGTTTTTTAAAACTTCAGATTTCATATATATATATACAGTTTCAAAACCCATTTTAAGTAAACAAATCTGCGCCAGATTGAAAAATATGATTCTAGCTAGAGTAAACAATCATATATATTCAAAACCGTTTCAGAGTAAATAATCGTAATATACAATACTCAATTACGAAATAATTCCCGAGTAAGCAATGTACAAGATGCAACAATAATGAGTCAGAATACACTTGAGCATTTTCTGCAAATCAGAAGTTACACAGGAGGTAAACAAATCGCCTCGGATAAAATGAACAGGATGATTCAAAAATGTGGTCACGGTCACGAAATGCATTTTTTCCCCCAGTTGTAGTTGTACAATGAATGTTGGAATTTTACGTGGAATAAATTTGAATCACGCCTGTCCTGGTTAATGCTCCGAAAAAAAAACACCATTTCTATACAGCACAGTTTGGAAAGTTTCTGCGGTCAACGAGTCGATAGTAATACAGTGCACGCACCTCGGGAGGAACCTCAAGTGTGCACTTAAGCGAAACGTGAGCTTAGACGAAGTCACCATTTTACTAATTGTTTCCCCTGATGTGTATTGTAGCATGCGAGTGATGTCCCCTGTGATGATTTCTGTAGCAGGTGGCCATGCTAGGAGTTAACTACGGCGAGTTGGCTCTGTGATTGGCCGAGTGGATGAAGCAATCACGAGTCGTAGGTTGGCTGGACATGCGCATCCCATCAATTTGAAGATGAGCGGTCAGTGGGGTTGATGTGCTCCACTTCACACCTCACCCTGTCAAGTTGTCTGGACACTTCTTAGCGTACTGCATCTCGTTATGACGAGCCATGATATTTTTTTCATTCACACTATTCACACCTTTATCTCTATCAGCCGTAGTTGTATTGTCTAGACCTATGCCATCTACCATTAGCATACATGTGTGGACACTTCTTATTCTTAGCACATTATATATTCTTAGCACATTATATCTCGTTATTACAAAGAGTAAAACCTGGGCGGGATATATTCACATTTCCTTCACACTTCCATCACCTGTAGTCTTATCGTGTTGAATATGACATTACACATTCTATCATTCATCGTTACATTAAAATTTATGGGCATGATGTCTAGCCACTTATCAAATTAGTGCGTTTCATCGTTAGTCAGTGGCCGCTTAAGCGTGTACTTAGGCGAAGTGAGCGTGCGGTTATAAGAAGTGATTTCAGTGCAAAAATTCGGTCAGTGTAGGAATACGTGCACTTAGGCGAAACGTGCGCTTAGACGGCGTGTAATCTGAATTATCATTGTCTTAAAATTATCTAGTGCTGTTGGCAATGGTGGTTGATACACAGCATCCTTCACACAAATCATCGGAAAGGAAAAAGTCACAGTATTCGACATAGTGATCCTCCGTATTCCATAAGGAAATGTGTAAAAATTACGGGATTGAGAATATGCGTGAACAAAAATTTCTGGATGGGTTTGGTGGTCCTGATATGCAAAACTGCATGTTTTTAACTTAACTTTCTTGGATATTCTACAATTTGAATTGTTTATTCCGAAAACACTTTTGAATCACCCTGTAGTATACTGTAAATATGAAATTAAATCTAGCCTTTAAAACATGAAAAACAAAACTCTTCCAATTTCCTAAGTGAACAATACAATATTCCCAACAAATGGTTCACAAACCAAATGAAAGCATCTGTTAGTACCACAACCTTTCCTTTAAAAAATCAAAAAAAAATCAATGACAATGGAAATAAAATAGTAACTACCTTTTAAATTAAATCTGATACAATCACTACTGTTTGTTTAAAGTATCAGAAATTGTGTAAAATAATATTCAGGACTAATGAATCCAATTGTTCGAATACAATAAAAGAAATATGAGATGTTTCACTTCAAATGCTGCCAAGATCTGACAATGAGTGTTCATGACCTGAAAAGATGCCCCACACCCACACATATTATATTAATATTAACTTCTAAATACTTCCTATAACTCTGAATATCTAAACCAATTGTAAGACTCCACATAAGAAAGAACAGTTTAAGTTTATGACAATAGGGTAATGTTAGGGAGAAAGTATGCATTCCTGATCTTTATTTCAATATGGTATTGAAAAAAGTTAAAAATGCAGAAGATAGAATCTAACATACATCACATTCATTTAATTTGGAGGAAAAACTAACAACAAACAACAAAACTGCCATTCCTTGTAATGATCATCAAGTTTTGTAAGTGCAATAATTCTCGCTGTAAAATAGAAAATCTGAAAAATGTAAGATTAAATTTAAGCTCTGAAATCAGGCCTTGAATCAAACAATATACTTTTTTTTCACAGAAAGGCGATAAACTCAAGTTAAAAAAATAAACTATTCTAGATTTTGACAAATAGGATTATAACTGTGGGTTAACATGACCAGTAAAACTATCTCCCCAAACCATTTAAATGCTAAACATGCCCATATTATTATTATGGAAAATAATCTTAATTAAGCACAGCCATCACATTAAAAGTATTAAAACTTTTTCCCCCCCACAGAGAACCGATCTTGGAAAGCCTTTGTCCTCAGCCAGAGGCTTAGATGAGTCTGAATTGACGGAGTTGATTGGTGAGACGGGACCACTCGTACTTGACCCGCACATATTGCACCGAGCCCCTCACAAACAGAAGGAAGCCTGCAAGAGGAAAGGAAAAACAAAATAATTAATTAAAATGTCTTAAAAGGGATGTCAATATCAAATTGGGAAATAAAAAGACTGGATGTGCAAAGACTGGGTGTGCGAAGACTGGGTGTGTGAAGACTGGGTGTGCGATGAATGGGTGTGCGGTGTGCGATGACTGGGTGTGCGATGACTAGGCGTGCGAAGACTGGGTGTGCGAAGACTGGGTGTGTGAAGACTGGGTGTGCGATGACTGGGTGTGCGATGACTGTGGGTGTACGATGACTAGGCGTGCGATGACTGGGTGTGTGCAGACTGGGTGTGCGATGACTAGGCGTGTGCAGACTGCGTGTGCGATGACTGGGTGTGCGAAGACTGGGTGTGCGAAGACTGGGTGTGCGATGACTGTGGGTGTGCGATGACTGGGTGTGCGATGACTGGGTGTGTGAAGACTGGGTGTGCGATGACTGGGTGTGCGATGACTGGGTGTGTGATGAAGCAACATTTTTTTTCCTTCTGTTTTGCACATTGATAGAGCATTTTGGTGGCAGGCCTTAGGCCAAAGACTAATTCAGTGCAATATGGGCCTGCCTGATTTCTACAGACCAGTATATGCTGCGTTATAATGACTTACCGCAAAGTACAAGCAGCCACCAGAGCCAGGAATCTGAAGTAGCAAAGTCGGATCCCCAATTGTTACGCTGTGAACAGAATGATCAGTGATACCAATTAATAATGCAAGATATAGCAGAATAGCAATGATAATAGTTACCATCATTATGTCATACTGGAACAAGTGAAACAGAGTGGGGAAAGTGCCTACACCAACATTGCATATATTGGAACATTTTCCTCCACAGACAAGTAATATCGAATGGGGAGCTAGTGGTGTAGTGGTTAAGTCACTTACATTTGGTTTGAGAGGTCGCACATTTGAAACCCAGTGGTGACAGTGGGTGTTTTCCCTCGACTTTTCGGTTTTCAAGGCTCAATCCCAGTCCTATCGCAGACAGACTACAAATTGGAGGTGCCACCTTTTAAAAAACCTTCATGTGTTGCGAAAGGTGTTAAATTAACTACTTTTAAAATATTAAATGCCCCATATTAAAATGATCAAAAGGATGTAGCAATATAATACTCATGTGTTGAATAAACAAAACAGAGCTGACAACTCACCTTGGCAATGACCACCCATTTGACAATGGAGAGACCAAGGCCAGAGAGGGCACCACAGCGTCCAGCAATGGTGTTGGAGAGACACAGAGACAGGAGGAATCCCAGCCAGTTGAACAAGAAAGAGACTGAAAACAAAGTAGGTACACAAATATCATTAGTATCATATAAATAGTAAAGACAGATGCATACAAATGTCGAAGAACATTCTACATTATTAGCCCACTACCAGATCATTAATAACATCAAAAGATACAGAAATAAATAGGGACAGAGAGAGCTGAGTGCGCGAGGTGTTTACAAACTTGAACCGCTGAGATGGGTTTCTAACCACAATGTGATAACAATTTCGACGCAAAGAAGTATAATTCTAGCATGAGTGACAGGTTTGATTTCGTTGATTAGATTGATAGAGATTTGTGAGTGCATGCATGTCATTAGTTTCATTCAAGCTAAATAGCGAGGTGCCAGAGTCAGGCAACTGAGACAGCTAGAGGTTATCACAATATCGTACTGAGCGATAAGGCGTAGAGGAAAATTCACCGATGAAAGCATGTCTATGCGTTTTCAGAATATGTCATGGACATGCTTTGTGAGTTTTAGAACCCTTAACAAAAAAAAAAACCTTTCACAGCAAAACTTTCTTTCTTCGCTATAATGATATATAATGGTATGATACACTGTGAGTGTAGTCATAACAAGGGATACAAATTGCAAACTTACTAAAGAAAGTACAGATGAACATGCCATCTGTCCCAATGGTTGCTTCATTGACGCCATCAATACCAGTCATCTGTGGAAGATACGAGAAGACATGAGCTTGGCATGTAATCATGACAAAAAGTTTTTAGTTTAATACACTTTGCAACACATGACAGTTATTCAAAAGGCGGCACCTCCAATTTAAAGTCTGTCTGCGATTGGACAATGTGGGAATGAGCCTTGAAAACTCAGAAGTCATGCATGAGGAAAAAAACCCAATGTCACCAACCGGATTTGAACCCTCGACATCTCAAACCAAACGTGAGTGACTTAACCACTACACCACTGGCTCGCCCGAAATCATGACATGTCACAATGTTAGGAACTGACACTGTGAGGGATCTGGGGAGGCAGGCTGGATCAAACAGCCACTATTAGCAGTGACAGGTAGGAGGCAAGGGGAACATCAAAGTAACATATATATGGGAAACGTCCATTTCAGTATTAATTATAGCTGCTACCGTGTGCTGTAAACAAGCTTTTGTAACAAGGTCAATTAATGCCAACAACCTGTACAGTATATTCTCTACTTTCAACTAAAAGAAATATGTTTTTTTTAAATGCAATAAAAGAAAATGATATTCAAATAAACGACTGGCTGAGTAAAATATTCATTACCCTGCCAGACTCGGGGTCATTGGCGTGAACACTTGGGGACGGTCCTTGTTCCTCTTTAGTGCGCTCCGCTTCTTCGTAAGAAGGCAGTGTGGTTGCTTCAACATAATTAGGCAGCTTGGCAGGTCCATAAGCTGGTGCATCTACAACAATATTCATAAAGATAAAATGAGTCATTTTATTACTAGAACTTGCACTAAGTGACAAAGGTATTCTAGTCATTTGTTTGTGATTAAATCTAACATTAACACATTTTCCAGACAGTATAACTTGCCACACAATAGGAGATGATCGATGGTGCTGTGATAATCAAAATTAAGTTGGGATAACTTTATATATATATAGAATTCATTCTTTTTCCTGGAAAAAAGGTTGTGATTAAAAAGATTTGCGATAAACCAGTGCCTACTGTATCAAAACAGATAAACTTCATTGGAAGCTATTATGTGTTAAATTCAACAGAAATTTCAAATAAAAAAACCAAACACTATTATATTAACAAAGGGTTAAAAGAAAGAGAGCAAAAGTGGATTGTATGATACTAGAGCAAGCTGCCGTACCTCCATCCTGTTCCATCACAGCATTCTCAGTGTACTGTGGGGGTGGGACACTCATGGCGACTTCAACAGGTTCTGCTGCCATACTTTGCTCCTCGGAAGGAAGCTGCAACGAGGGGACAAAAGAATGAAATATATTTATATATATATATATATACGGAAAGACCGATAGCATCACCATTCCCTGCACTCTATATGTCCCATGAATTATTAGTATGAACTAATGAACACAGCTAAATAGAAGTCAAAAAGAAAAAACCATCTCATCCCAGGTGGTGGGTATAAAATGTAATATAATAAAATAATAAAAACAAATTATACAAATATTTGTTTTTGTTGTGGATTACATTTATAAATATCAGTTTCATGAGGAATGAAAACTATAAATGATTAAATCATGTTCTATAGAATCTTTTAAAAGCTAAAACAATAAGAAGGAGATTGTGGATGCCTCTATAATGTTTAATGTTTGGATTAACGCTAGAGACATGGAACGCCTTTATTTATGTAGGCGTTGTCATATCCAACTGGTGAGTGTGACTCGGCTACATTCACTCAGTTTAGTGGAAGGGGTGAAGTGAAGAGTCAGTGTTATCGTGTGTCATCGGCCCACTTTAATGGTGGTTTTTAATTTCTTGTCGTTTAGTACGAGTAAAACTTTCTTTCTTTCTTTATCAAATTTCCTTTTTGTACCGCATTGCAGTGTAAGGATAGCTTTAATAAGTCGTAATTG
>JAUELH010350931.1:0-13931 GCA_031471375.1 Hermissenda crassicornis | reverse complement strand
AGACACAGTCAGAGAGAGAGAGAGAGAGAGAGAGAGAGAGAGAGAGAGAGAGAGAGAGAGAGAGAGAGAGAGAAAATATGCGTATTATCTGCAAAGTAATTTTGATAATTGATTGCATAATATTTCCCATCAGATGAACATCAAAAAAGCTTTGGAGAAAGTAATTGAATGGCAATCAGCAGCTTCTCAGTTGAAACCTTTATTAACTTCAGGAGATAATGTTCTCACTCAATGGTATCGGCAGCTTCAGGACTTCCGCAAGGACTTGCCAATCCTATACCGCCTGGCCAACGAAGCCCTCAGAGTAAGTATTTAATGTGTCACAGGGATAACAGTCAGATAAATAGTAGTCAAGAAATAGATGAATAATTTCATAAATCAATTAATTAATTAATGTATAACATAACATTGGAAATTTCAAGTGATCAACAGATCTCATATCTGCTATGTCAAATAATGGTACATCAAATTAAAAAAAAATATTTTGTTATCAATTTAAAAAAAAACCTCAGATTTAATCTGTGATAAAGAGTGAGGAGAAATAGTCACATAAAGTCATGACCAGGAATTATGAGGCTGTGAGAATGAATTTTAAAAATAGGATCTATTATGATTAAACTTTTTCATTTATCATATTTTTGGTTTCTAGGAACGACACTGGAAAGCTATATTTTTGGGCATGGGTGAAGCATACGATCCAAACCATCAATTTACAGTGGCAGAGCTGACTTCCTACAACCTGTCTGATTATGCAGAACTAGTTGAGGCCACCTATCTGAGTGCTATTGCAGAATTTGATCTTGAACAGAAACTTAACCGTCTAACACGATTTTGGCACGACAGACAATTCAAATTGGCTAAACATATCCCAGACAGTATGTTCACCAAAGGTAGGTTTCACAACATCTAGTGAAAGCAATTCAACTTTTGAAGAATGAGTCAAAAGGATATTGTTATCAAACCAACTTTGTGACTTGAAATAGAGGGTCTAACATTGTTCTTCTATAATGCTCAATGGTTGAAGTCAGACACCATTTTCTTACATCTTTAGAGCATATTTGTTTGCATTTATTTGTGTTGCCACTTTTTTCCAAATACTTCAATGTTTTGGAATAATATATTTTTTTTTTTTTCCATTAAATTTTAGAACCTAAAAGGCTTTTGTCAGCAAGCAAGAGGCCATCTAAACTAGAACGTTATCGTCAAGAAAGAGCTGCTGCAATGGCTGGCCAACAGAGGGGTCTGGAGGTTGCTAATGATGATTTTTATGTCTTGATCGAAGTTGAAGATCTTAAATATCATCTAGAGGTAATAGGAGCTTCTCTTTTATGACATTTTAATTTGCAGTCAAATTATATGGCCAACTGATGCATATATCATTGTGATTTTGAATTAAAGAAACAAAACTGATATTATCAAGTAAAATGTTCCCTCTATTTATTTATTGGAAAAATGTGTCATTTGGTTACGATTGTAAATGCTATTTATAAATGATTTCATAGATTATGTATGGTTTTAAAAAGAGTCATGACTTTTGAATTCATATTCAGTGAGATTCTTCTTCTGTAGAATCACCTTATGTTTCATATTGTGTTTGAGTAATTGAGGAACACATTTTACACTAAACTTTGTTATCATGTCATGATACACTCTTTGAAACTTAACAATTTTCTGCTAAAAAGCTACTACAGTTTTTATTTTTGATTTTAGGACAGTCGCATCTCAGTGGATGCAATGCTGGCCTCACCCTATGTAGGAGACATCAAAGATCAAGTAGAGTATTGGTGTCAAGCTCTTCGAGAGATTGAAGAAATTGCAGATTTCTGGGTTGAATGCCAAAAGAAGGTAATGCAATTTGGCTTATTCTCACTAAGGGTTGTATATCGAGTATGAAAACTTGGTGATTTTGGATCTCATAACTGGTGGATTCTAAATGTATGAACATCTGAGGTAAAGTCATCAAAAGGTACCATGGGACTAATGCTTCACTTATCTATGATGACTGGTTTCTCCATTCAAGTCAGTGAATTCCGGCTGGTTCTAATGTTTCAGATTTACATTCACTTTTAATAGTTCTGAATGGTATTTTTTTACATCTGAGTCAACAGTCTAAGGTTACATAGAGCATGGGACTTCCAACACGATAGGCCTAGCCTTGTAAACTGCAATGGCTGAGGCACATCCTACTTGATAATAATAATAATAATAATAATAATAAGTCATTTATAGAGCGCCTAAATCCACAACAGTGCTCAGAGGCGTTTTACATCAACAACACCAATACCTGGATTAATGGAGACAGACACACTCAACGTAGACCTACGTATAAATAATATTCACAGCACGCACTCACACGCACACCCACACGCACACCCACACCCACAAACACACACACACACCCACACCCACAAACACACACACACACACACACACACACACACACACACACACACACACATACGCACAAACACACACACACACGCACACACACACACACACACTCACAACATGTAAAGACCATTATATCAAAAGTAAGCTGATCTCACAGTTATGAAGCTTTACCATTGCACTACAAACTTGCCCACATTTCTTTTATTACCCGACATGCTTTTTTTTTTTTGTACCCAATATGCCTTATTGTTTTTCAAATCATTATTTTGCAAAATAAGCTCATTTTTGCATATTGCATTATCCATTCAGTGGCTGTATTTGCTCAAGATCTTTGAACGTGCTGATTTATACAGGAAACTCTCAGAGCAAGCTTTCAAATTTGAAGCTATTCATAACAAATTCAAGGTATTTATTCATAATTGCATGGAATGTTATAATTGTACGACCCTTTATAGAACAACATGATATGTAATGATATATTTATTGAGTTTGTGTTGATAGTCAACATTGCACTTGGTTTCTCTTTAAGCCACAGCAAAATCAAATGATCTGACTTTTAAGAGTATTCATTTCTTCTTTCCTTTCTAGGACTGGATGCGTGTTGTGTCAAATGACTCCAAGTGTCTTTCAGTTGTGAATCGCAGACGGGGAGATAAGGGATATAGATTGTTGCAAGGAGACAATTTGAAGTCTTTGCTCCTATCCCTTACCAAAGAGCAGGTACAACAAAATTTCCAATGTATATTTTTTTCATTGTAGTGTGTTACATTGGCATTTTTATTTTATGTAATTCAGCATACAAAATTATAAAAGTTGTTATGAGAGTTTGAAAAGAAATGAAATGAAATTGAAAACAACTTTGAAGGCTCTGAGTTTCACAACTATTCTCTTATGAAGTGGAAACAAGTCGATTAAGTATGAATGTTTAATACGTTTTCCCTTTAGAATTGATTAACAAATAGTGTGTAAGGTAAAATATATGTTCATCACTTGCAACTTAAACCACCTCCATTGTTTACTTAGTATAATGTTCATTTAGCACAAATCTAATATCATTACATGAAATTATATGATATATGTTTGAATTCTCAACCGATTTTGTTGAAAAATGCAATTGCTACAACATTAGAAAGAAAGGATTGGTTTGATAAAATGTTCACTGTAAAATGGAAATAAACAGAGTAGTTCTGTAAACTGTATCCTTTCAGCAATTTATGTGTGCACAATGTATTGGGGTGACAGATTAAACAAGTAAAATATCAGATAGATGCAGTTTACGTTTTAGGAGATTGTTTGAGATCATTAAAAGGAATTAGTGCCATCCCAGACTGGGTGAAACCAAAATTTAATTTACCAGAATGTGGGATTTAATTATGTGTGGAATGAGTACACTTACAGCAACATTTTTAAAAAATCTATACTCAAACTAAAACAAGATGTTGATGTCAATGTAGCCATTTTCATTTTAGTATGCCTAAAATTAATTCGATTGAAGTTTTGAATCTTTTTTCCCTTGCAAAATTCATTTGAATTTTTTACTTGCACTATCTAGGAAGAAATCCTCAAAGATTTGGAGAACTATATTGAAGCTTGTCGTACAAGCTTCCCAAGATTATATTTCTTGAGCAACTTGGAAATTGTTGACATGCTTGGTGTGTCAAGAAACCCACAAGCATTGCAACCATCTGTCCGTAAATGTTTTCCCAGTATTCAAAGTATGACATTTGCCCTGCCTCCTGGAATGGGTGGCCTCAACTCACAGTTAGATTTTGCCCTCAACAGTAAGATTTTTTTATTTATTGAACGAAAACAAAATAAAATTGGAAATCCATATAAACATCAATCTATTTAGCAGTTTCTGTAAATTGCCAATACGTCATTAGGTATCATGTTTATTTATCAAATATATTTATATTTTCTAATTTTCTTTAACTGTGGTTAATTCAAACCCCAAACAATAGATATGTATCTATTTTATCAGAACACTTGACTCAGGTGTAAATGTGTACTTGTCATATAAAATTGTATACACATGTAGCAGGCTGCTAGTCTTGTCCAATGTGTAATGTGTTTGCAGTTGGCTGGGGGAGTCAATTTGCCATTTTATAGCGTCATGAGCAGGGTATCACCATGGATATGAGCACTATATAAATGTTATCTTTACTTTACTTTTATCAAAGATGATAATGGATGTTACATACCTTTTAATAGATAACACAAATTGAAAAATCAGCCCTTTCAAATACTATTCATTGGATGTGTTCATATCAGGTGATAAACTGCAAGGTGTCAGTGTCCATGGGGCATATGGAGAGGAGCTTCCCTTGTACACTAAATTGGAGGCAACAACCGTGGCCACAAAATGGTTCCGTAACCTCAATGACATACTCAAAAATACAATGGCCATTACCATGCAGTCCTGTGTCCAGGCACGAATGGAGGAAGGTTTGTAGACTTAGTCAACGTTGATGTGGGAATTCTCAGAAATTTCCATATTAAGATTTGATTTTCAGTCCTCAAAGATATACAGATATACTTTTGTTTTTTATAAATGTTTTAAATTTAGCTATTTACGTATAGTGTTTTGATAAAAAAATATATTTTCTGCATTTATGTGCCAATTTGAAGGTGCAGCATTAAATTAGACCACTGGTCTTTAAAAAAACTTAAGTTCCATTTCACAAAGAATTAATGTGTGTGTTATTACTTCAGGAACAAGACAGCCGATTCTCATCCTAGAAGAGCTTGCCAGACTGGATGCCAAGCCATCTACCCCTAGACAAGAGGAGATCACTGATGAAATCAAGTCCTCATTTCGGCACTGGCTTCTCCGTTTTCCTGTTCAGTGTGTGATGACAGCAGAGGCCATCATGTGGGAAAGAGGGATGACCAAGGCCTTGGAAAAAGAAGACAAAGAGGAGCTTGTTGCTCTCAAGTAATGAACCCAAAATGATTGGATTGAATTTTGATGTATTACACATGTTGTTACAATCTTTGAAGGAGTGCCACTTTCTTTTACCCATAGGTTTGGTACTTATAGTTATTACTGTTCAAAACGTTAGTAGTAGTATGTAGTTCCTGACTGGAAATGGTAAATCTTATAGTCTAGTTTCTAATGTAGTTTCACCAACATTGGAGGATTGCTAGAATTGTTGCATAAATGCAGTAAACTGCAACCTTCCAGCAACTTTTTTAAATACAGTATGTATTGGAATCAAAGGCAACACTTCACCTTCCACTTATTATTTAATGCCCTTCCAATTTTCCACTTGAGTACGAAACAAATAACCAATAAACAAGCAAACAAATAACAATCTTATACTACGAGATAGCACATAAACACCTCTAGTTGGTTTATAATTATGGTACATTACTTGTCTCAAAATAGGTCCAACCTATCCTCCAAAGTGGACCAACTTGTGGATGTCTTGAAGGAAACTCAAACAAGAGCCAGAATTGCAGATAATGATAGAAAGAGACTGGATCTCCTTCTGTCAGGACTTATAAACCAAGGCATCTATCAGAGGGACATCATGCACAGTGAGTCTCAGAGAAACAAAACACTCCTTATTCTTTTATATGATCTTCTTTTCTAGTTCCTCTACATGCAGTATAAAGATACATTTGTAAGTTGATATAGCTTGTGACATTGCCATTTATACCTTAGAATTATATCCATGAGCTTAAAAAGAAAAGGGATAGAATTGCTTGAATTTGGAGATACTAAAGCATAGTTGGCAGCGCATCAGACTTCATGTTGACAAGTCGTGGGTTCACCTTCAACTAAACATTTCACTTGAATTGCCTTACTCAAATGATTACATATCTGATTAAGAATGCTCTATGATCGTGAGAAAAATTATACAGGTTATCCATTATTGTTGACTGGTCTCAAAATGATTTTAAATTAATGTTTTTTCCATCACAGATTTGATTGCTACATCTCAAGTCACAGATGCTGCTTTTGATTGGTTGAAAATCTTAAAATTCCGCATGGAAATCAGGAATGTTTTGCGGGCCAAGACCGTAGTGACAGATTGTCAGAATCCTCAGCCAGTGGCCAAGGCACCAATACAGACCAAGGGAAGAAGAAGCTCTAAAGGTAAATGATTGACATTTTCTGTGGTCATCTGTGACATACTTTTCATCACATTTGCATAGTGTCCTTATAAAGATGAAAAAAACAAGTGATAAGATTTACATATTTATCCCTTAATGTGAAATAGCTTTTGAAGAATAGAGGACCTTCAACTTTTGATTTCTTTTCTTCCTCTAAATTTGATATGTACATGATTTGGCTGACAGACTTCCAGTAGTGACCCCAAGCAGGACAGACGGGGTGTGACAAATGCTCGCTTAATTTCCTGATTTCCAGTTGTTTTGTGAACTTACAATTGTCATAACTTAAACCTGCCTTTTCCCCTTCTTTGTTAACTTTTGATTGAACTTTTAGACTTGGCATTATCCCAAAAAAACATATTCTATGTGAATGGGCCGATGATGTCGGCAGTGCTACCAATTCTTAACTGATGATTCAACGGAACATTGGCGACATGAAAAGTCAAAATGAAAACGTGACAAGCAATACTATCAAGTCCTGTAACCGATGACTTGTATATTTTATACTTCTAGCGACCTTTGTTCTCTTTTTGAAAATGTTATTCTGATGTTATGTCAACATTATACATTCAATCATTGTTTCCATGGCAGACCACTTTATATTATGACGAACAGACATCAATAACTGTTTTTCTCTCTATTCTAGCATTGATATCTAAACGATGTATATATTTCAGTTCCAGAAGAAGTCCCAAAACTGACAAGAACTTTGACTACAGTATCGACGGATTACCAATTCAGCACTTGCTACGTCCAACAACTTGACAATGTGTTCAGCTATGATTATGAATACCTTGGACCAAGTAGCCACTTGATTGTGACTCCCCTGACAGAAAGAGCATTCCTCTCAATTGGTCATGCTCTCAAAACCTTCTACTGTGGAACATTGATTGGACCAAACAGCACTGGCAAGACAGAAACTGTCAGAGAACTTGCCAAAGTGAGATTTATCCCCTGTCTACTATAGAGCAACTACAAAAGGAACATTCTAAATCCTAGTGTTTGTGTTAGTTTTCATTTCAATTGAAAATGTTCTTTTATGATTCATTTTTTTGATAATTTTCTAAAATCTTACATAATATATTATTTCTTACTTGGTTCTAAACTTAAAACTCCTCTTGCATGCCAAGTATTTGTAGTTTAACCTTTCAACTCCAGCTCCTAGGTCGATGCCTGTTCTCCATCTCATGCCATGAAAGCATCACCTTTGCCATGATGCTTCAGTACATGACAGGAATGGTGCAATCAGGATGCTGGGCGCTGTTTGATGACACTGATCGCTTGACACGAGGTTTGTTCATTCTGTGTCTTTTCAAA
Organism: Hermissenda crassicornis; assembly: GCA_031471375.1. Taxonomy (NCBI): domain Eukaryota; kingdom Metazoa; phylum Mollusca; class Gastropoda; order Nudibranchia; family Glaucidae; genus Hermissenda; species Hermissenda crassicornis. Next base: position 6,104 of record JAUELH010350931.1, on the reverse strand, counting down.
TTCAGTTTTGAATATTCAAAAGTAATCTGTGTTTAACAAGTTGGCCATTAAGTCAATGTTTGTACGTTAGATTTCTTCTCAACCATATTTTGTTCCAATATTAATATTTTCAATTATAAATATAATCCATGTGAATCCATGTGATTTTATAGTGACTTTGTTATGTTGCATATCAATAAGACACTGACTACTGAGGATATCATTATTGTATGGTGTGACGAATATTGAATTATCAATTAAAAAATATTGAAATATGTATGTTATGATTTCCATTTATTGTGTATAGGTGTAATGTCCGTGACAGCCCAGCAGCTAGACTACATGCGGACAGCCCTGAGAACACTAGATGTGAACAGTGAGAACCAGTACCAAATAAGAGGTCATTCCCACTTTGATAAGGTAACATTTGATTCGAATAATTGACTTTTGTGTTGGGCAAGATTGTAAAAAAATTAATTTTTAACCCTGCTACTTTTTGAAAGAAAGTTAAAGCTTGAAACAAAACATTTTATTGATTTTGAAATGGAAAATTGTTTTGCTCAAAGTGTGTGTCTGAAATGCATGAAGATGTGAATTCATTATGTCTGTAATGTATTAGTGTGATAGTTGAACTGTGGTTTTAATTCCAACCCTTCAAACTAATATTTTCATCAGTGATGCATCACTAACTCCTATTTCTTCTTTTATGGCTGGAATAATGCATTTGAATTCAAATGTAGATAATTTCAATGTAGAGGTTTTAATTCTGAAGAAGCCTAATTATTTCGACTTTGTATATAACCCTACAGATAGTTGATGAGAAAAATTAACATAACGTAACTTGTTTTCTGTTTCAACTGTTCTTAAATCTACATGATAGGTTTTCATGTCATGTACAATTATGAAGTGAACGTAAACAGTTTTTTTTCTTTCTATAACATAAGTCTTTTTTTTCTTTCTTGAGGATCTCATAACAATATTGTTCATTTCACTTTACTACAACTCGGAACTCATTATACAAATGATGCTTGAGTTGACATTTCAAAGTGAAAATGATACACTGTCTCTAAGTCTTAATGAAGATTTCGATTGGTAACAGGTTAAAATGATAAACTGATTTTAAGTCAGAACTGCTATGTTTTTTTCACATTGTCCCATCGTTTTTGTTTTTTCTTGGAAAAATTTCATTTCTACAGGTTTTTGCAGTGGTATGTGGCAGTAAATTATGATAAGAAATCTATTTTTGCATAGTCCACATGCACTTAGATTCATTGCTTTTTGTATAATCACAAAGGAAACCTGAAAATGAAAAAAGAAGCAGTAGTATGCACATTTAATGATAAAAGTGACAACCTGTAGTCCAGATTACCTTTACTTTCCTCTTAGTCCATAGTTTGATTTGCCTCCTTTTCTGCATAGATCTATTTATTTGAGAGTTGGTGGTATAAATCTCAGTTTGAATTAAAGTAATAGTTTATTTTCATGCAAGCATGGAAATTCTTTATCTCTTGGATGTTATATTGTTTAAATCATATTAACAGAATTTTATTCGGCAAAATGATTGAATAAATGTTTTTGTTGTCTCTAACAAAGTCATTTTGAAAAAATAGAACAATGTTGGTAGGCTGTAATATTGCATCAATCAAAACTGCATTAGAAAGAGAAAAAAAGAAGCTAATGAAAGACTTTGTTATGTAATTACATTTAACTTGCTAGTATATCATGTTCGTAAACTACTTTTTGACCATGGTTATAAGTTATGGAATGAAGTCATCATCAGAATTCTGAAATGAAATTTGTCAGACATATTTGTTGGGGCAATCAAAAATTGCTATTCTTCCTGTTTATTTTTGTTTTGTTAGTCAATGTAACTCTTTTTATTTCTGTCACCTTTGAAACACTAGGCAGAATTGTATTTATCAAAATCCCCAAGGTAGCATTAATAGTTTCTGAGGACAGACATGCCTTCTATTATTGTACACAACTATCCATATTGAAATAAGAAGTCTTTTTTCCTGTCTTATTTTTTTTTTAAATATTTCCTTTTAATTTTTATTTTTTAGTTATTTCCTCTCTCTCTTTCGTTTCACTTATCTATGTTTTCAAAACTTCTTCTAAACTTTAGAAGGAATAGCATTTGTATAGCGTATATTCACCATGGTGCTCTATGCGCTTTAACATATTCACTTTACAAACTTTATAAACTTTACAAGCCAGTTTTTCTTCAACCTACATATATTTAATTTTTCAATATTTATTATTCACTACTGCATGTTAGCTTCCTGTGTGTTTATTGCAAATTTTGTATGACATTGATCTTGATATTTTGAACTGCAGCTATATTTTTGATTTATTGAAGCCATCACATTTCTTTTACATTGTACTAGCAAGGTAAAGTGATGAATTAATGTCAATCACGCATAGGTGTTATCAAGGTCATGATAAAAATAGACCAGTCACTTTGTTGTCTTATTATTTACAGTTGGTAAGTATTGTACGGAACCAGAGCAGGAAAGATGAAATAAAAACTCATGAACTTATCATAAAACTTGTGCAGTTTCTTTGTACAAAGAAATATGTAAACTACTGTCAAACCTGCCTTGTCACCTCTTCATAGCAGCCACATGTACTAATGGCCACTCTCAATGACACCCTTGCATAGATATAGATTTTCCGATGTTTTATAGCGGCCACCTGTCCAAAGCGGTCATGATTAGTTGTTATTGTGATAAAATGGCCGCTTGATATACTCATAGCGGTCATGATCAGTTGTTACTGTGGTAAAATGGCCGCTTGATCTACTCATAGCGGTCATGATTAGTTGTTATTGTGGTAAAATGGTCGCTTGATCTACTCATAGCGGTCATGATCAGTTGTTATTGTGGTAAAATAGCCGCTTAATCTACTCATAGCGGTCACTTCTGTAGAGCTAGCCACTAAGTTTGTCCTGCTCAATGGCAACATATCTGACTGCTCAACTTATGTTGCCTCCAAATATGTACAAAGGAATTGCCAAGCTTATAGTATTGCTAGACGAGACTTATTATGTAAGTTGATCTTTATAAAGGAGATGCCTAACTTTTCCCTGGCTAGAAATTGCATACTATACCTCAACATCTCTCCTTAGTGGCCACCATTCTCTAGCAGTCATTTTTCTCTGCAACTGTGAGTGACTGTTATGGACAAGTTTGACTGTACCTGATAACTGCAACTTCAAACAAATGAAGACTTCCCTCTGTAGTAAATTATTATACAGTTTTGTCTGTAATCTATCAATCTATCCTTAGAGGCTTTGGTAGCTAAACTCTGGGCATGAAAGCTATACGAAATGTCTAATGTGATTGATTGCTTCAGGTTTCCTGTGTTGAAAGTTTAAAAGTTCAGTATGCAGAGGGCGCAACTATGTTTGTTATCCTTATGTTATATCATTTTTCCCAAATAGAATGGAAAAGAAAGACTATGATTTAAGGCACTTATTAAAAAAAATAGCCTATTTACTTAAGAACTGAATCTGTGAAAAAAAATTACATTGAGAAGGCCTTAAGTTCTTTGTGAAATGAATGGAATAAGCAGATATTATCTTGTGATGATTTAGTTTATCAATAAACACAGTAACATATTTTGGACTAAGATGAAGACTCAAAGAAGAAACTAAAAAATGCTGTTGAGAATGCTGAGAATTCACTATTTTCACCAAACTTTGTTTAAGAAGTATATTGTTGAATGTTCTAGGTTCAATATTCAACATAGTTTGACAATATTCACCATATGTTATGTTCTTGTTACAGTTCAAAACGAAACTTTAACTGACATGTTGCTAGCTAGCTATAGCAAGTCAATGTATTATCCCAGATATTCTGACCAATAAATGTGATGATCTAAAAGCTATTAGCTCTGTGCAGCAATTATTCCTTTTGTATAATTCTGTCATAAGGTTGGTAAATTTGAAAATATGCCATTTTCAATATCAATTTTTTTATCTGATGGCAGCCGAGAATATATCATACATTAATATATGACTGTTGCAATACAATACAGAAAAATGAATGAAATATTTTAAAGACAAGAGGAACATTTTCAGAGAAATGGAATATTATCTGCAGATTTGTCAAATGCACAGAAATCCTTGATAGAAATTATAGTCTTTGGTGAATGTGTTTAAGTGTTATTCACAGTATACCTTTCTGGAAGAACGCAACTAAAACAAATCCCAATAAAATGTTAATGACAATATTTGACATGAATATAGCGCATTTTCAAAATTTCATTATGCTCAATGATCTGAAGGATATTTCAACAGTCCATAAATACACTCAATTGTAAAATTACATATTATATAGATTGGCATGTTGAAAACTTTGTTGTTCTGTAGTTGGCATGTTCAAGTGTCGACTTATGTCCCCAATGTTCTAATGACACGCTTTACTTATTCTTTTGCAGAAAGCTGGAATGGGAGACAAAGTAATTAGACGTAATTCACTCACAACACTTCATCCACTGCCTAATGTGGAAGCACAGGATGCACCATTCATGGAACGACAACGTACTGTGCCTCATGGCTTCAATGTTAGTAAACTTTTCATATCTGTAGATGTATTTTCTTAAAACTATTCTGCATTTTGATAGTGTAATGGAGATGTGCAACTCACTAATGTTTCAATACACTCATGAGGCAAAACAAGTGATTTAGGAAATGTTTTGTTACTGCAGTGACAACATAATTTGATAGCTCTTGTCTTGTAATATTTCACTTTCTATGAATACATTTTTACTATGATCATAGCCAAAATATCTATTTTAAACTTAATTTGAAACTGAGATTGAATGCAAACTGTTTGGTTACTAATATGTGTGGCTAATCACCCTCTATGTAATGTGGATTTTAATGAAAATTTCAATTCAGGAAAAAGGATTGGTCACATATTTTGAGGATACATGGGTTGCCGAAAGAGATCAACGCAGACGACATTCAATTGAAAGAGAGATTCAAATAAAAGAATCGGACCTGTATAAAAGCAATCGACCTCCTCCTTTGTTCTATGGTAAATATATGTAAGCTGTCATAGATACAACAAAAATTTATAAAGGAAAGAGGTTTGGTTGAAATTTGGTATTTTTCGCTATTAAGTATGCAAACTTTTAATGGATTGAGATAATACAATAGCCATGTTTTGTAGTCATTGAGATAGATGATGACGTATTATTTACACTGAATTGATTAGAGTTTGTGAATATTACAGAAAAGGTCAAGTCCAACAAACGTCGTTCATCACCTGACTACTCCAAGCTGCTCAGGGAACCACTTTATGAACACAGAATGCTAGGAAATGTTATGTTTAACGGGAAACTCATCCAAGCAAGTGCAAACTTTGGCTGCTTCATGACTCTTAATGTGAACAACCCGATGTCTGCTGATATCCCATACACTTTCAGGGTAAGCAACTGAAACTATCCAGCTTTTGATTAATTTTTTATTATATTTTAATTTGATGTCTAAGAGCTGTGACTATTAAACTCATTTCAAAATTGAATTGATTTTTATCTCTGCAATTTTGGATACAGGTTTTGATGCGACCCTGTGCTCTGATAATACCTGATGTTGAAAGGATTGTGTCTGTTATTCTTCAAAGTCATGGTTTCCAGGAACATGCGTTATGGGCAAGAAAGATTTCACTGCTTTTAAAACTGATGGAAAGTCAGGTGAGATGAAGAAATTGATGTCTGTTACTTGTCATTCTTTAAAAGGGATTTCTTATTGATTAATATATGGCAAATTAGATGGGAACAAAGAAAGACGGGGCAGAGAAACAGTGCAGCTTCTAACATCATGAACATAAGGGCTGCACCGCCAACCAATTTGGACAACTACTCACAACAAATAATTCACACCTTTTCCACAATAGAATGAATGCAAATAAATTGGTCTGCTTTCATAAATCTAACAATCAAATATAATTGTTAGTTGTGTAAATACATTTAGACCTCCACACTGGGGTTGCCATGTCACAGAGGAATCCCCACAACTAACTTTGACACCAAAATACCTCCATCATGTATGTGTGTGTGTGTGTGTGTGTGTGTGTGTGTGTGTGTGTGTGTGTGTGTGTGTGTGTGTGTGTGTGTGT
>JAUELH010349824.1:0-13964 GCA_031471375.1 Hermissenda crassicornis | reverse complement strand
AAACTAAAACTAAAACCCTAAATATTTTTTTTGTAAATGTGTAATCCTTTTCACTTTCTCAATGCAAGAGCGGAACTGGACTGGAGTGGAACACATGCCTTCCTGAAAAAAAATATTATCATGCAGGTCGTCTGTGTGATCAAGGGAAACAACTCAATCTTTTCCCCCAAAAAGGGAAATAACTGGTAATATTTTATTACTTTTTACAAAGGCACGCATCTCCTAAATGCACGCTACCCGGGCCTCCCGAGCACGGTGCGTTTAACCGGATACTAATACTACTGTATATATATATTCCTCGACCTGCTGCTTTTGGTCCCCACTGGCGTTGATAGTTGCTGGAGAGGATAGCAATTTAGCAGCACTATTATTATTATTATTTATTAGTATTAGCAGTAATCACAGTTGCTGGAACTTGGAACTGATGCTGATACTACTACTACTACTACTACTACTTGACTACTACTACTACTACTAGTCTATACTACTGAGATGATAGTATGATAGTATAGTGATAGTAGAGCACTATTACTATTACTATTATTATTATTATTAGTTAATATACTAATAATAGTATAGCATAATAATAATAATAGCAGTAGCAGTAATCATGGTTGTAAGAGATGATACTTATGATAGCACTATTGTATTACAATTATTAGCAGTTATCATAGTTGCTGGAGCTAATAATACTGATCCTGATACTGATGATAGTGATACATACTGATAGTGATAGTATAGTGATAGCACTATTATCAATATTATTAGTTAAGAGCAGCAATCATGAATCAGTTATAAGAGCTGATAATACTGATATCCCTATCACCATCACTATCTTTTTCAGTAGTAATATAAGTATCATTAGCACTCAGTGGCGTATGATGAGTAATAGTAATAGTAATAGTAATAGTAATAGTAATAGTAATAGTTGCTGGAGCTGACGATACTGACTGATATAGCAATAGCACTAATTATCTATTAATTAGCAGTAATCATAGTTGCAGGAGCTAATCATATTATGCTGGGAAACAGTAAGTCTCAGTCTGAGTAAGATGGCCGGTTTTTTTCTTGGGCAAGAAATTTCACTCCAATTGTGTGTTTATGAAAATGAGTACCTGGCCAATTAAGACAGCATTTTCTTCGTCTGAAAGATTGTATGTAACACACCTAACACGGCAAGGTGAGTGATGATAATGATAATGATAATGATAGGGATAGTGATACTGTGATTGTGATAGTGATAGTTAGTGATATTGCTTCAAATTATCATCGGATGAACTGATCTCCATATTGAGAAACACAATAATCAAGGTCAGTGTCAGTCGTCACAGTAGTCATTGTGTTGACAGATACGGTATAATGAACTTTGGATATATAGACCTTATTTCAATTTCACTGTCCCAAAGACATTGAACATCAACAATGTGAGGTGAGCAGTCACGCAGGAAGATCAAAAGAATCTTAATGGTATGTTGTAACCTGTAGTTGACAGTAATGACTGTACAGTACATGCTGGCATTAAGCACGGCCATCGGGAAGAGGCTTGAGCGTGCTTTACTTAATGATAATGCCGAGTCGTGCTTGAATTCGAAGTAGAGTAGACATAACCCAGAAATGTTCATGAAATTAATTACATTTCATGAGTTATCTCCCTTTGTTGGTTTGTGGAGATCTCACAACACCACACGATGTTGCGTGCGTCTGCCCACAGCCAACTTTACTTAGTAGTAGTAGAGCAGGCTGTGGTCTGCCTCTCATCTCTCACTGTGTCACTCCCCCTCACTCATTTTCTATCTCGAATCTCACACTCAGTCACAGTCACAGCAGGCAGAGGTGATAAGTGAGTTCAATAGTGGGTGGAAACATGGAGTGAACAACAATACAATTAATCTTGTAATTTCTATTTCTAATGAGGCGTGCATGAAGGTAGTTTATTATATAGCAAAAATTCGGTAAGAGCCATTTAGTGTGCTCGAGTCAGAATCGTGCTTAATAATAGCAGCGTGCTTAATGCCGGCATGTACTGGACTGCCATCTCAAAACAGAATACAGTACATCAGTATCAGAACGGTCCCTAACAGTACAGTACCCTACATGCTGGCTGGCGGCATCAAGCACGGCCATCTGGAAGTGGAAGAGGGTTGAGCGTGCTTAACCCTTTGCCACCCGGCCATTCTGGGCCTGTGTACCCCTGGAACCCCAAGGGCAGGGAGATAACTCAGTCCGACTATGGTAGTGGGTACATTAAATATTAAATAACAATTCATAACTATCTATGACTATGAATTGACTCCATGGTGTTAACTAGCGGGAGATACCGGGCGAGTCGGGTGGCGGCGGGATGACGATGATCGGGCGGCAAAGGGTTAATGAATGCCGAATCGTGCTTGAATTCGAAGTAGACATAACCCAGAGATCTTCATTTAATTAATTACATTTCATGAGTTGTCTCCCTTTGTTGGTTTGTGGGTGATCTCACAATCACAACACCACACGATGTTGCATGCGTCTGCCCACAGCCAACTTTACTTAGTAGAGCAGGCTGTGGTCTGCCTCTCATTCTCATCTCTCACTGTATCACTCCCCCTCACTCACATTCTTTCTCACACTCAGTCACAGCAGGCAGAGGTGATAAGTGTGTTCAATGGTGGGTGAAAAAATGGAGTGAACAACATTAACAAGATGCTGTCTTGTAATTTGTAATGAGGCGTGCATGAAGGTAGTTTATATAGCAAAAATTCGGTAAGAGTAAGAGCCATTTAGCGTGCTTGAGTCCGAATCGTGCTTAATGCCGGCATGTACTGGACTGCCATCTCAAAACAGAATACAGTTCAGTATCAGACCAATTAATTATTGACCCAAAAAATATATCCTCTTTTATAATGGCAATGCACCCATTCACCCTGGCGGCAGACAGAAAGACTACATCTCTTACCTTTTTTTCTTTTCAAAATACTTTATTGGCAATGGCATTGGTCGTAAATAAAAAATCACTGACCATGACAACGGTTAAAAATCATGCTTCTATTTAAACATTTTGTGGAAAACTAAATTCTATAAAAATACAAAATCTTCCTTAAAAATTGTTACAAACACCAGATGCAAAGCGAATTCTGTAAATCTCATAAAAGGATAAAATTCACTAGACCTATGTTCAATAAATCCACGACAAAAGATGTATCAAACAATGCAAATGCAACACTAAATATATTTTAACACTTTTGCTGTCCCCTGGTTAAACTCACCAAGTGCATTCCACAAATATTTCAAAACATTCAATGGGGTACTGAATATCAAAAACAAACAAACTGAAGCAGTCTGTCACAGCTGTGCAAGTACAAAATGGGTTGGGGGTTTTTTTTTAATAATTTTTATAAAATTACAATTATTGATATTGAAAAATAAAACACTTTATTGCTTAAAAGTCCGCAAAAGTAAACCTGTACAATTATTGAAAGAAGCAAATATAATAAAGTGCATGGGAGTATTAGTACATTAGGAGTTAACATTTACCGCCACTGTGTGAGTACAATAAGCCCACCCTATGTACACATTCAATCACTATCACTGTGTCTCTTGAAAATCTAGGTATGCTCTCTTCAACCATTTTTTGACCTGTGTAAAAAGTTTTTTTAATTTATATCAATATTATTATTATATTTTATATGATTTTTTTTCACAACCCTATGAATTTTGTTAGCTCAACCACTTGTGGGGTTCCGCTAACTTACAAAGAGAGAATTTAGCATTATGTATGTATCTTGTATCTAATCTATATATATTTTGTAAATGTATGTATGCAAGAATGCATGTATGTATGTGTGTAGTAATAAAGTATGTTTGTGTGCGTGTCCGTTTGTATTCATGTATGTATGTATGTATGTATGTATGTATGTTCAGACCTTTTACTAAATGGCCATTTCCAAAATTGTCTGAACTTTTCAGCAATAATGAAAAAGTATTTCAATTACAAACCAACAAAGTCTAAGTAATGAAAAACTACTGCCCAAAATTGAAAGTAAGATTAAAGCCTTATGTTTACAAAACGGCGGCGCGGTGGCCGAGTGGTTTAGGTGTTCGCCACTAGAACCGAGGGTCAGCGGTTCAATCCCCAGAAAGCACAAAATGTTTTTCTGCACAAAATGGTCATAGAGAAAGTACCTACATGATACATGTATTCAATTTCAAAGTCACACACAGTAAAATGTGTTGCCATTTATTATTATTTTTGTGACAGAATGAATGAATGTATCAATTTGTAGCGTAGTCTTGTTCGCTAAATTATCTAGTAAATTAATTTCTCGCATTTTTAATCCCCAGACCAACATTTTCTCAGATTCAGATACTCTTAAACACTACTTGTCTGATCATTTCTGGGCCATAAAACGCTGAGTCTTTCTTCTCAGACGCAAGACACCACACTGCTTGGTGGGGCGCGGGGCGCAGCTGTCACAAACTTTCAAGGCCTCGCCAACTTTACAGCAAAGAGAAAAATACGGATTTCATTGTGGTGTGTGTATGTACGTATGTGTGTACGTACCAATGTCATATGAAAAAAAAAAGCCTGAAATGTTTTTCAACTTTCAACAAAGTCAAGTCTAAGACACTGTCTGTTATTCACAGTAGTACTACAATTATGGTGTGGTGAGCGTTATTCGCAATAGTATCTACTAGTTAAGATTAGTACTACAAATTGTAGACGGGTCGGTTATTCGCAGCAGCAGTAGTAGTAGTGGTAGAACTTTTAGTAGTATCTTTCTGATATAATTGGAAAATAACTCGTCTCCATCATCCTTCAACGACAACCTCTCCCATCTAAACCTGTTCCTCAATGAAGTGTCGATGACATTGATCGGGGACTCACAGTCTACAAATTATAATTGCTGTCCAGATGCCATTGCGTCACGTCAAGTTTATTGTCAACAAAATGAACGCGTCAAGTTACAATGAAACAGGTAGATACTTAAAATTAAAACAAAAAAGGACTGCTCGAAATGATTGATCAATAGAATAATCAAAGGCAAATGACTGTGAAAGCTAATAGTAATAGTCATGAACAAGTAAGACACCCTACTAATATTATAGTTATAGGAGTGAGTGTGAGTTAGTGTGTATGTGTGTATGTACGGATGTGTATATGTACAGATGTGTGTATGTACGTATGTATTTTTTTTTGTTTGTTTATTAAGAGAGCACATCGACACAATTAGTAATTAGGTCATATCGTGCCGGGAAACAGTAAGATAACAGGTCAAGTTAAAAAGAGTGAGCAGAAATAGATTTCCTGAAAAAGAAAAAGAAATGATTAATAATATAATAATAATAATAATATGAAAAATATAATCTCAACCGACAGATGATTTACACACACAAAAAAAAAAAAGATTGTCTGTCACAAAAAGGTACAAACACACTAAATTAAACAATAGCCACCATACCCCAAACTATGCATTGTGATCCCCACCAAGGATTTTCTACCGCCCTTTATGTACAAAAGTACTCAGTTAATCTAGATAGCAAGTGAAGTGACCCCAATAGATTTAGTCCCACAATGCACTGAATGGGGGATGGCCATTGATTTGGTAGGGGCCCGGCAATTCTGCACCACATTGGCAGATATTGATATGGTCCATGGGTCACTAGAAAAGTTGCGTGGCCCATGGGCGATGCCACCACTGATGGGGTTGCACCTCCTACGTGGTGAAACAAGGGATCTATTTATATTCCGATCACACTGGGGGTACATATGTATGTATGTACTTACGGATAAGTGTGTATGTATGTATGTACTGTTTAATAAGAAATAGAGCACTCTCTGCGTGTTAGTGTTACCGGGCACAACAAAGGCCCCACGAGTGGCCAATAGGGTATGTTGTAGCCAGTGGCGGTAAAGGTTAAGTACATGGTAATGGTAATCAAAATTCACACTGTGCAATAACACAACATGAATGTCAAACAAAATCACTCAGTTTTTCAAGTATTAAGTAATGAAAATGCTTTATACAAACTGGATACAGATTTAGATTGTGTAACTAACATCCATTACACATGAATAATAAAAGAGCGTGTCACATAGTACAAAAATGGCGTAATTATAATCCATTTGCGTTTTTAGAAAAACATGTAAAAATAAATATTTACAATTAAAGTAAGGAAAGTTCTAAATTAAAAACACATCCCACAATGATCTGCTTCAATAACAACAATATCAAATCAAATAACAACAATATCAAATCAAATCACAACAATATCAAATCAAATCACAACAATAAAAAAGGCTGGTTTAGTGGATTTTTACATTTAGAGTAAGGAAAGATCTAAATTAAATCAAAACCACATCCAACAATGATCTGCTTCAAAAACAACAACATAAAACAAATCACAAGCATCAAGGCTGGTTTAGTACAAGAGTTCATGTTATATTCTGTGTTAATCCAAAAAAAAAAGTCTGATTCAACAAGATGTAGTCAAATGCACACAAGATTATTTCCTGATAGACAATGTCCTATGAAGACGATCCTGACCCATAATCTGGTACCCAGATAAAGATGTTGCTGTACGGCTCATCCTGCCGGGCACACAGCTTTCCTCTGGCTATCTGGACTGATGGTACAACAAAAGTATGGACATTTTATATTCTTCAATTTGCACTCCAGAGTTATATCTGAATTAACAATGTATCACTGTGAAACACTCAAATGATTGCATAATCATCAAGTAATGTTGCAGACATCGGCGATCATGGATCTCTACTCGTTCTTGTCTTCTGTGACTGAGTGACAGCAAGTCTAAACATGTCATTTTTTCCCCCTCTCTATTTTAACAATTATGTTCAGATGGAGAGATGGAACATGATTTACTCGATTAAAAAAGTTTTAAACAAAAAAGTATACCCTATCAGATAGGGAATTGATAAATAGTTATAAATGCCTGGCAATGTCACTGGGCAAGTCGCACCTATGAGCATGTCAGTATTGTCAACCTTATTTGAAAGTGTTAAATAATTGAAGTGTTCTTTTTGAATGTTTTGAAAGATATCGTTGTTCAATCTTTGTAGGTTTTGCTTTCATCCATCTTACTGCCATACATGGATACAGAAAATAATAAATGTATTCTTACCACAAAGGGCATTGAACAACGCAGCTGCAGTCTTCCTGTCAAATGAAATCGTTGGACAAATGTTCTGAAAAGTTGTCCAGTCCTCCTTTGTCCTAACATTACTCTCCACAAGTCTGAAACAAGGGAACAGGATTATTGATTCAAATATCCTATTTTCTCTCACTATCTAGAAACTAGCACCAGGTAAATAGAATGTATTGCCAAACTATGTTTTCAAGTCAAAACTTGTGAAATGTTCCTCTACTCTTTTCCATTCCTTTATCCCATAACCAGATAGACAATAAAAATAAAAATAAAACTAACCTCAATGCCTGATTGTCTAAATCTCAAAAGTACATGTTTTACACAAAGTCAGTTTCTCACTCTTTTTTTCTACTAATATTCCAATGCTTTTCTATTCACATCGGGGCAGGATACCCTAACTGTAAATGAATTAATATATGCATAAGAAACACTATGAACTATGAAGATAGGAAAACAACTAACTGCAGCAATCAAATCATTCTACGTAAAACCAATAAGTGAAGTACAAATTGCAGGAAAGACCTCTTATGAATTTGAGATAAGGATAGGTGTTAAATATGGATGTATTTTGTTACTGTTATGGAATGCAGCATTGATGCTAAAAGTGTTGTTTAATGTCTTTTTTCAACACTCATTACGGTTGGGAGCAGCACCCAAAAAATAGTCATTTCTGATCACCTGGGCCAAAATGAGTTAATGCTATTTTTACATACTTGAACATCTTACTGGCATTGAGTGGCATAATAAAAAAGTTTCGGGAGTGAAATAAGTTGATTATTATAAAACAGACATTTTAGGAGGTCACCCTTGTCTTATTTTGTTGTTTTATCTTTCTGTTTTGCATTTGTCTCAAAAATCATATTGTTTTCACTATTTTTATCAGAACTCACCCATTTACAAACATATTTCCTTGAAATTTTGTCACAAACATATATCTCGAACAACATATTATATAATATTTATTGTTGAATTTTTAAAATATTGATTCATTCTTGAGTTATGGATCCTAGAAATAGAAATGTTGATGAAAATCATGAAAATTAAAACACTAAAAAAAATTAATCCATAAAAACAAAACTATCACTGGAATCAAAAATTCAACAATGCAATTTTTTATAAATTTTGAGTAGAATATTGTGCTGACTTGTCGGACACTAGTCCACCTCTGTCTCTTTATGTATACAAAATCCAATATGGCTGCCATCACCATGGCAATACACCATATTTCAAAAGAATTTTTCACTCATATCAATTATCAAGTCATTTGGGTTACTAAAAAAAGTGTGTCTGCGTGTATTTAAGGTTCAATATATGTATAGGAAAGGCCCATCACTGATAGGATTGTAAAAATGGGACAAAACTTTCTAAATTCTACAACGGCCCAAGCCAAAGGAACGTTCGACTACCTTTTTGACCTTCCAGTGTTACCAAGTGCTACAAACTGGTATTACGTCAAACAACCAAGCTTCTAATATGATGAATAATGATGTGACTATGTTTCAAAACCAAAGGTTTGTGTGGTTGTAGCCAATACAATGCTGTGTATCGTTTCTCAATCTACATGCATACACAAGTACAGTAGTGTAGTAGTAGTAGTAGTAGTAGTAGTCTCCAAGTCCAAGGTGTGATGGGTTAATTGTAAGGCAATCATTTGTGAAATAGGTAGACATTGGGATGCCAAACACCTGTGAGTTAACCCAAGTTTTGAGTCAGGTGCTGTCTACTGCATGAGGAATTTTTGTTGTTTAGCTACATGCTAGAGTGAAAAATACCATGTTAATGTTATTGTTATACGACAAAGTTCTAGTCTAAGAGAGAAAATTATAAAAGGAATAGTTTAAATAGAAAAAACATGTTTCATGAAAATTGCAGGTTATACCTAACGCGAAGTGGGTTATGAGACGGTGATCACTGTGGTACAGTGTAACAGGTGGTAATGGATGAATAGTTCACTTTGATTACTTGAAAACGTAAACATGGTGAAATTCAATGTTTCTTGTAATCTGCCATCTTTTAATGACAATATCTCTACTAAAACCAAGAAATTTATGAAATGATGTAAAATGGGTAGATTTATATTACACTTCTGTGCGGTCTGAAGGATGGCGGCCGTAATAAGTTTGTACAACTTACTTGAACACAGCAGTTCTTGGTGTGTCGAGTGAGTCAATAAGGCTTATACCCACAGCTGCAGTGTTTGGCGATTTGATCTTGTCCTCTGTTACGACAGCCCCGTCTACAGGCATTGAGACCTTGCCAGCAGCTTCATGTCTTTCATCAACAGTTACATCTTCTTTACAGAAAAAAATAATAAGAAACGAATATGTATATGTATGTCTAGAAAAGGAATTAATTTTTAAAAATTACTCTGCTTCGTTCTACAGTAAATAAAAAATATTCAGTTACAATTGTTCAAGTTGTTTAATTTCTGGCAATATCTATTATCGTAATCATATCATACCATTTCATAAGTAAGGTTGTATAGGATCATATCCTTTAAATGCCTTTTACAATATATACAATCATGTTCAACATCAATGTACAGTCAAAATATAGAATCTTACAAATAAATTGAAAATCAACCATGGTCATATCTCAATGAGTCCTAACTCTTTCACCTATCAAACATATAGATTTAAATTGATCAACAGAGAGTGTAAGGAGATTTTT
This sequence comes from Hermissenda crassicornis, assembly GCA_031471375.1. Lineage (NCBI taxonomy): Eukaryota > Metazoa > Mollusca > Gastropoda > Nudibranchia > Glaucidae > Hermissenda > Hermissenda crassicornis. The sequence continues at coordinate 4,151 of JAUELH010349824.1, read as the reverse complement.
TCTTGCCTTTCTCTTTTCTTTTCCCCTTCCTTTTTTATGAGTCATTTTATCTTACATTACTGAAACTTAAACCCATCTTTTAAACACTTGTGATAAAAATTATTGAATGAAACGTACATTTCAGACATCAAAAAAGGGTATCTAGAAGGATGGTAATATAAACTATTACTATTCCACTACAAAAGCTCTAAAGTGTGTTGTCTAATATCCTTTTTAACACATTAAGTAAGGCTATTAGTATTAGTATATTAATAGCCCCTCTCGGAGTGTACAAATAAATACATAGCCTTATAGACTCTGCTAAGGCTATGAACTTGCAGTGTTCCAATTAAGAATTATAACAAACGAATTATGTTGAGCTGCTTACCCTGAACAGATAGGCCAGGAGGCCGGTGTATAGGGCTGATGTTAAGTTCTCGCTCTTCAGGCCAAGTGGGCAACCCACCCAGATTGAGGGATATGTCATGTTCCTGGATGGAAGCACCTTCCTTACTGACATCTTGGTCAAAGGACAGATTCAGCCTGCTCCTTACATTCAAGCCACAGGGCCAAGGAAAATGGGAAGAATGAAAACCAAATGTTAAAATACCTGCTTGTGATTTTAACACATTTTTGGTCTCTTCATCAACCACCCATTCAAGAAGACACTGATCAATATTAAGATTTGACATCAGTAAGTCATGCGTACCACAATTGTATCCAATCAATAAAAACAAGTCATTTCATGTCAGATTGGCTTAATATGGGTGGCGGAGAGAGAGAGCGAGAGAGAGAGAGACACACAGAGACAGAGAGAGAGAGAGAGAGGGGTGAAGGGGAAGAAACGACAAATGGCATACCTTGCACTATGAGCGGACTCATCATTGACATGGGCCACCAATGAGTGACTCATATTCCTCTCCAAAGATACTGACATACCAGTTGATGGACGAGCTCGAGCAACCTCTATAGATGCATCCTAGGTAAGTGATTTGAAAAGGCAGAGAGAAAAAATTGCCAAATAAGAGATTGTATACCCAATTAAATATCAATTCCAGTGGTTCCATCTAGGCTGTTCCTTCTGTGAAAAGCATCTTATTCTCATCATGCATTACAAAATACATCCATACTTTTTCTCTCTTAAAAAACAACTCACATCATAAGTTGATGTGCAAGGAATCTTGTTGGCAGGAGCTTCTGATGTTTCCTCATGTGCCCTCTTTCTTGACAAGAAATCTGATTTACAATGGGAAATAAAACAAAATCAAAATACTTCATGATAAATTACATCATGCTCATTATGAATACATTCAACAAAAAAACAAAAACAATCAGCGATTTTAAACCTTAAAAATGCACTGAGTTGATGTTTGAAATATTTCAACAGTGACCCTAAGGGCATATGGCTAACACAAACACAAAACATGAATTGAGTAGGAAATGCTGACAAGTAACCTCTTCATGCAGGGCAGGCTTTTAAACGACGGTGTGCCCATGGGTAAGCTATTTTAATCAGTACTATTCATGCAATGCAAATGATATGTATATTGTCAACATAAGTGTCCTACATATTCTAGGACCATACAATGGTATACGACATCTGTCACTGTCATCCTGAAAAAAATATCCATTCAACAAATATGCAGATGTTCACATGATGGCATCAATATATTTCTTAATAAATTTATTAAGAAATATATTGATGGTTTCTGCATGATAGAGCCAAAGGATCAATGTTGTGTGTGATTGGATGGATACAGAGAATTCCAGTGAATTGACAATGTGTTGGCCAAGATAGGAGTATAGAAAAGTATACATTACACCACAATTCCCTACCATAGGTACTTGCCTGCCAATCTAGGGGATGGGAGACTGTCAGGCTCTGACCCAGTGTCCTCTGCTCTGAGTCCAAACTTGCAATTATTTGTAAACATATCAATGAATGGTTTGTTCTTGAAATCTGAGAGAAAGTTACAATGAAAATAATAATCACAGTATACTACATGCTACTCACAGACTGCAGAAGGTAACATTACTCATCGCTATAACTAAACTCCACTATGATAATAATCATTCACGTCCTACACTCAAATCCTTTAACATATCTCTCTACAAACCATTTTAGCATGGAATTGCCCATTTTATCTATATACGCAATACCGATTATGTCTCAAATTTGACCAACAATAAGCATGATTCTTTTTTTTATATAGGAGGGAAAATGACAATCTTTGATTCCCTGATTTTCCATTTTCAAAAAAGAATTAGTTATTTTCACTTATACATAAAATCTGCACTCACATTTGACTCCAGGCTCCCTGTAAAAAGTTTTGGTGTTTGTCGTGACTGGCAATTCCTGTTTCATAAAGAACATTTTTTTATGTCTTGTAAATAAAAAATATATTGCATAGCCTAAATCATTCTTGGGTCAACTAGGCCTATTTGGTGACTGTTAGTGGGTTCCACACTTCAGATATCTCCTGCAGGTTGTTGTATCATTATGTTTTGGATTGGACAAAAATGTGTTCTAGTTCTACAGGGGGGTTGCAAGAGGATCTATCTACCCTAATTGAACCAATCAAAGTTGGTGCTAAACAGTATAATTTGCCAATTACTAATAGGATGCTTGAAAATTAAGGCTCTAAACAATGTCATGACATAGTATACACTATCAATGTCCTAGTTATTAGTTCTCTAAAGGTGAACAGTTGGAAATAGAGCTAGCAATCAAGACAATTTTGAGAAATGCATCATCTTTGAATTACTTTCATTAAAATACACATGGTTTCCATACCATCTGCCTCCTAATGTCAGTGGTGTTTGCCATGTGTTCTCTGAGTTCAGCCCTGCTCAACAAGAGGCAAGTGTCAATGATAAGCTTGTGAGGTTGTTTCTTTCGTAAGGGGCTTGGTTTAGGAGACAAGGGAGGCAGATCAAGCCTTGGGGCATTCTGTGAAATGAGAAAAGGAAATAATTGAATGAATGAATCCCTATTAATTAAAAGATTAAAAGAAATGAATAGAAGAGCAACCATGTACCAAATGACAAAACTTGAACCTTAAATAAAAGAACACATAAGATACATCTTTCCACGATTTGATTTTCAAAAAGGGTTGGATAGATGTATTCCCTCATTTACTCTTCTGTTTTCCCTCTGGCCATGTCTTTGCATTGTCTTGAGATTGAGTCCATCAAGACAGTAAAGGGCAGTGGACTCAAAATACATCTATATTTAACACCTATCCTTATCTCAAATTCATAAGAGGTTTTCCTGCAATTTGTACTTCACTTATTGGTTTTACGTAGAATGATTTGATTGCTGCAGTTAGTTGTTTTCCTATCTTCATAGTGTTTCTTATGCATATATCAATTCATTTCTCTCCATTTGGACTTTCTGTAGTCTCTCCTTTACCTATTATACCACAGCAAGATTCGACTTTATTTCCTACTCCAGAATTTTGGTTGGTTATTATATCATTATTTCTTGATTTGTGCTAGTTTTGTCAATATATATTATAATATATGGCCGCATCTCAGTATCTCATCGGGTGAGATACGTATTATTTTTTAATACATATCTCATCCTAGGTTTTATTAATCTACATTGGGCAGATGCCGTAACACTTGCTGACAAAAAAACGTGATTTAGACTAACGCGCCATTTTTTAAAACGGATTTAATCGACGTCTGGAACATAAACTCTCGTCCACCTTGGCTACCTTCATTCCGAATATCAGACATATATGTTTGACAGTTATCCTGAAATCTAGAAATCTAGATATCTGTCTCGTCAAAGCAGTTCTCCTCATACTAACACAGTCAGTAGTAGTAGTAGTAGTACTAACAACAGTGACCCCAATAGTCGAAAGACAATTTAAGTGATTTTTGGGCTCCAAAAATTCAGTTTCAATTTTATTTAATAAAACAAAGACAAACCAAAAAGAGACACATCGGGACAAAAAATATTTTTTTTTAAAAGTGTATCCTCGCGGGATTCGAACCAGAGACCTCTCGAACCAAACGCGACGACATAACCACTACGCTACCGACTCTATTAGTATAAAGACACTCTGACAGAGGTAGTTTATACATGAGGTAAACTTTTGGGCTTCTTCCATTCCTAGGCATAGATTATATATTATTAGGTTAATTGGTGCGACCGTATCTTACGA
>JAUELH010348716.1:0-14026 GCA_031471375.1 Hermissenda crassicornis | reverse complement strand
TTACTTTTTAAGTTTATGGTAATAAGATGTGAAAGTGAATCGGTGTTGGATAACCAATATCACTATCACTATATAATATTATCTTTCAAGATCAATATCATTACTATTACTATTACTACTATCATTGCTATTATAACAAAAACGGAATTATTGAGTAAGTTGGATATCTTGTATTTGAGAAATGTGATAAAATTGAAAACTAGTAGTCAACTAATTCTTTTTTTTTTTTTTTTTTTCTTCTTTTTCAATGTGTCACAACAACCTACAAATCAAATTGTAGAACTCTTGATGAATATTAATAACAAATAAATTCAAAAACAAAATAATTAAAATCACTAATGCCTGTGGCGGGGGGGAATATACTGGCCAAAAACGTTTTAAAAAGTGAGCAAACTTAAAGGTTACAATGGCATGTGTCACTTTAAAGACACGTTTCTACTTTTATCTAAATGTAAAGGATAAATAACACAACTAATCTTCTTCTACCCACATTACAACTAAGAAAGACAGTATGCATGAATGAAACACATACCCTGTAATATAATAGAATATAATATAGAGAGGATTACAGAAATAGGTTAGGTTAGTCGGATATTTATTGATAATAAATGGGGGGGGGGGGGGGGGGGGGGGAGAAGGAAGGAAGGTAAGGTAGGTTAGGTAGAAGAGGAAACCTTACACTCCCCAAAAAAAAAATTTAAATAAATAAATAATAAATAAAAAAAATAAACAGGTTCAATCACGCACAACATGCTTACTTTTGTCAAGTATACACAAGATACAGGTCCGATTCCATTTGTGTCAGAGTGGTTTAGTCTGGCCTCACTCCCACACTTCCTCATCTGTCCACCCTCATTCCTCATCATTCTCTTGGGCTACGACCGCTTTGATTTTGTGACTACTGTACTGTCAACATTAACATTAGCGAGTCGGAGAGAAGGAAAAAAAATCCATCTCTTGGTCTGAAATAATGTATGATATAATAATATTCGTCTTCACTCAAACCAACAAGGTATCAAGATGATGTGTCAATCCCAAATAAATATTCTTTTTAATATCAATTTCCCTCTCTTTTGTTTTTTTTTTGTTGTTTTTTTTTTTTTATGACCCTGAGAAGGCTGGTGCTTGACTAATAATAGCTATCAAATTTTTTTCAATCACTAATGTTTGAAATAAAACTTCTCTGTATTGAGTATGAGCTTTACACAACCTTATGTCATTCGAAAAAAAAAAAAGAACAAAAATGTTTTTAAAGGATTGGGTTTTATACGCATATTCCCGGTGTTTAATTAAGGATAACCAGGACAGAACATTATTTGGGAATGCTTTTCATTTTGATTTCCGTTTTCTCTCATCCTGATACCGGTGTGAATGAATTACACATTCCTATCACTATTTCATCATTATTTTACAAAACGAAAAAAAAAAAGAGATGAGTGGATGCATCCACCCAGAGGGCAGAGGGTAGACAAGAGGCAAGGGGGGGTGGGGAGGAGGCCATACCGATTTGAGCCGAGGAGGCAACCAAACGTCCATCCATCCATTTAAAACTTGGGGAGGATGGCATTTGGTACATGTTTAAGTCAATATTAAGAAGGCAGACCTTTGTTTCGTCTCATTTTTTGAAATCTTAATCTTCTTCCATTTGCAAGATCTGTCTTCATATTGTCATATAGTGTAGTAGTAGTAGTCATACAATCAATTCAAGTTGAATATCTTTCGCATTCATAATAGTATTGTTATTATATGTATATCATCATGTCATTGTCATCATATTCATATAAAATACATATTCACAAAATACACTGCAATGAGTCACAAAATGTAGTTCCTTAGCCAAACTTAAAAGAGAAATGCAATTCAGACATTCACATAAATGATACTTTATATAATTTTTAAAAAATATTTAAAAAAAAAAGTATAGAATTAATCTAAGTAACTTTGAGTTGAAAAGTACACAGCACAGATCTTTATTGCAACAAAAGTTAAAAAAAAAAAAAAAAGTCAGGGGTGTTTTGGGGGGTTTTATTCAAGTTGGAGTAGTCAGTAAGTAAAAAAGGAATTCTATTCAATAAATAATATTACAAAATGAGAAGTTGGGGGTGATGTAATAAATTATTCAATCATTATTTGTTTTTTTGTGTTTTAACAAGACTCATTGGAGAGGTTGGCTTTTCAAACTCACGCAAAGTAGCTCAGAGATCATAATAATTCAACAAAGGACAAAACTAATTGACATTTCTTTCAGTTATGGCTAGGAGTCAAAACTTTGAGAGAAAAATATGTAATTCTGAAAGGGGAGGGGGGAGAAGTAAAAAAAAAGAGAGAGAGAGAGAGAGAGAGAGAGCTAAAATCACATTGAAATTTCTCTCAGGGTTTCTTTTTCTTCTTTTTTTCCCTTTTGACCGTTTTGTTTTTTGCCCAGATTCGTGTGATCTAATTAGAAAATATGAAAACAAACCAAAAAAAACAAAAACAAGTAAAGAAAACTTCAGACTAGCAGCAGAATCAAGAATCAGAATGACTTAAGCTTGTGCCTTCAGATTATATTGAAACAAAAAAAATAAAAAATAAATACACTCCCTGTACTTCAATACAGAGAAGAAATGAGAAAAAGAAAATCGATAGCAGATCATCTTTGACTGACAGAACAGCCAGACTAAAGACACGTTCAGACTGTCACTGTCATTTATTTTCACTAGAAGCTTTAGTAACAACAAAAGGAATACAGAAGGACCTAAAATAGTATTTTTTTTAACATATGAATGGGGGGGGGGGGGGGGGATGGGATGGTGGAGAGAAAACCCACTCACAAGTCCAAGGGAATGATTAGGATGGAAAGGAAATCAATGACATGAGTTCACCAATTTGGTCTGATGACAATAAAAGAAGAGAAAAAAAACACCAAAAAAAAAAAAAAAATGTTAATGACTTGATGAGATTGCAAAATTGTGCCACAGGAATGGATGAGAAAGCACTGAATAAAATACAGGAAATTTAATCGTAATCAATACATTTGGTTATGGTTAAGTTACTTTTTTTTTTTTTTTTACTCTTTTTAAATTTGTTTTTACTCTTTTTATTGTCACTTTTTTTACATTGCATTTTACAATTTTTTTTTCACCAGCGGTAAGCCACTTTTACCATCAACGATGGATACGGTTACCAACCAAATGGTTTTTTTTTAAATAATATTTTGTGGTTTAGTCAGGTAACAATGAAATATGTTCACTCATTCACGAATACTACACACAGTTCACATACGTACACGCATACGCACAAACATTTTCTCCATCCAAGAAGACACATCAATAAACTCCATGAACATAACCATCAACAGTTTAATAGTTATTCAACAGCGTAACAGATATACCGTTTGAACTAAGTCAGGGAAAAACATTGTTTTTTGGACTTGTTCTTTTAAGATGGAAGACATCCAATAATGCTTATGCAACATTAACACACTTTGTTTCGATTTTTGTTTTTTTGTTGTTGTTTTTTTCTTCTATTTGTGGGGGGAAAATCCTCAAAACACATCAAAAAACGCATCACACCAATAAAGGCATCTAGTCACCAACATCCTATTCATTGGCTTTGAGAAGGTAATTGTATGGAAACCATCAAATGAAAGACTGTTTCTTTTATGTTTCTTTAATTCAAAAACTCAGTATACAGTTTATGAAACTGATAATAACAATGTACATAGTAAGAAACCACATTGTGTTATTCTTTTTACAAACAAACATACTGACTTTATTATAACACACACTTCACTAATAAATGCATACATAATATGCACACATATTTAAAATCCCCCCCCCCCCCCCCCTTAGTGGCTAACAACAATTACTTTTGCAGCCCTTAACAACCGTTGAAAAAAAAGAAAAGAAAAGGGAATGAATTACAATTCAGTGGTCATAAATGAAATTGAGGGGGTTGGTGGGGGTAGTCCAGTTTTTTAAAAAGAAGGTAGGTGGCATCCAAGGCTATGCCCATATTCCCACCCTTGTAATATCACAGTTCAAACACTATGGAGGAAATGGTCCATAACCAAATTAACTTTAAACTAGATTGCTCTTTGTCCATTCGCTCTATATTCATTTACCATTTCACAAATTGACTTGTTCTCTTTTCCAAAAACATTCATTTACAACAAATAAACAAAAAACAAAAATCACAATCACATTAAATGTTCATCACCAAATCAAAAAAAAAAAAAACTTGTTTGATACTATTCAACGAAATTGCAAAGTCAGTGAGATATTGCACTTTGTCATTGCAAAACTGATCCTTTCAAGAATTTGATTAATCTTACTTTACAGAGTTCATTGGTAAATAAGTGACTCATGATTAGATAGCAATACTATCAGTTTTGATCAGAGATCTTCAAATTGAAAGGTAACCTAGACGTAATCGAAAAATAACTTTTTTTTTTTAAATATGTTGAAGAATGTAATGCGCGTTCTCTCATCCTCCTTACTTTCATTTTCACTCTTCTTAACACACACCATAAATATCATTATCATACAAACATATGCACATTACATACATCAAACAGCCTAGAAGCAGAGTCAATAGCAAACCCTTCCTTTTGTCAGTCACAACAGGAGAATGTACATGACATACATTTGACATACATGTAACATAGTTTTTCTTCATTTCCAGTTTAAATAATTTAATCAAATAAATTCTCAAAACCTTTCATTTCACAAGCACCTGATAGTCGTTATATTATTTCATGAAAGGCCCACTTTGATTTCAAGTAACTATTGACATGGCCTGTCAAAATCCACAAGTAGCACATAAACATTTTTTTGGCAATTGTATATGCCTCGATCATAATGCGTTACCCAAATAACAACAACCAAAAAAAATAAATACAGATGATACCTGGCAACAGAGATGGTAGATCTGGCAAACACCTTTGACGATAAAGTGGTGGAAGAAACAGTAAATACAATAAGAGTGTAACATAAGTATGCACATGACAACAGGATATATTGATTTTTATACACATCTACATTATTTCATTGAGTTCTTGAATGCATTGGTTGTTAATCTTGGGATGGTGGAATCAACATTTCGTCATATATGTTGAAGTGACAAGAGTCCACAATTGAATGAAAAGCACAAAAAAAAAAATAAAAGCAAAAAAAAAAAAAACACAATTCTTGTAAATGAACATACTCATAAGTTACGTTAAAGCAGTATGGTGTTTCAGAAGTTTGATGTCAAGAAAGCAATTAATCTATTAAAAAGAAAACTGCACAATGCTATCACTTGTCATAACCTGGCCATGTAGGGTTGAGGGGGTTGTTGGGAAGGAGAAGGGAAAAAAACCGTGGTTCATTAGACATGTCTGCACAATACTACAGTAGAGAAACACATCTGACTCAATCAAGTTCAAACTCATTCGCATCTTTTTCTAACAGGAGAGAGAAAAGAATGTTTCTATCACTATCATATCAAAAGTAAATGACAATTTACAATAATGAAGACCCCCAGCAACAAAACGTATCGTAAAAGATGAAAAGTTACTGCTTGCTGCTGTTAGTGCTAAGTAGAGGAAGAAAAGTAGTAAGTGGTCATGGAAATATTGGCACGTTCAGCAAGTTCCCTCCCCCCCCCCCCTCTAGGAAATACAATTGAATTCATGTCATTTATAACCCTGTGCTACCTACCAACACTTACACACACTAAAGGGCATCTTTTGAGGGGGCTGTGTTAATTTATATTGTTTTGGGTTTTTTAATCTGTAAATCACTTGTGTAGTTCGGGGGGTTGTTATTGTTGTTGTTATTGTTGTTGTTGTTGTTGTTGTTGTTGTTGGTTTGTGGAACAAATAAATAAACACAACAAGGGCCGGACAGACTCAAACTTTTGAGTGAATTGTTTCAGACTGACTTCATTGATTGATGGCACAAAAAGTCTCTAAGGCAGCAGCAGGCGTGGCCATGAAAGCACAGGAGGCAGAATCAATTCAATTAGTGGCCTTAACAATTAGTTCAATCATTATAATATCATCAGCAGCAGATTTGGGTACACTGGATCTATTTCAAAACTGACATGTCAAAAACAAGAACAACACCAATAGGCACCTCCCCCCTTCCCCCCTCTCCATCGCTCTCCCCCACCTCCCTCTCTCTCTCCTTGTCCCTCTCTCTCTCTCTCCCTTTCGTCTCTCCTATCCCTATATGTTCTTTTTTCCCACCCCAAATCCAACAGTTTAAGTTTATTTGGCGGACATGGTATATAATATTCAGCCAAAAAATGTTTTTGAGTGGTAGTAGCAGTATATGATAAATCATTTGAGTTTGAGCATTGCCCCTTATGTTTTGAATATCTTGCCAATATCATTAGGAGTATAAAACCTTTTATCAACTCACAAAACACTGTAACCCCCTATAACAGGAAGGAGAAAATCAAAGTAAAACCTCTACAAGTTTTCGTACAGATGTAGTATAATATACAAAAACTCAATAGCCCCCTGTAACTGCTTTCTTTTTTTCTATTTAAATTGAACCTAATTGTGCTAGAATAAAACAGCTAAGAATCTTTTAAATTTAAAGATATAATTAATATATGTCATCGATTATAGATACACAACTCTGGAAAGTAATAAAAGTAACAACATATCAGCAGTTGCAAAAATAAAATCAAAAAAATCTTTTTTTTACCCAGCAGCTTATTTCTGATACATTCATCTCACTTGTTTTATTTTCTTCTGATAAAAAACAAGTTGAGGAAAACAGCAAATACAACCCCAAAAATTTAATGTGGGACAAATTACGCCTAGGGAAAAGAAAATATTTGCCCAATTTCCCAGTGACTCGGATAATATTAGACTGGAATTCAACAAACATAAGGACTAGCATTGACCAGAATCAGAATCCTTTCTAGATAATATGATTTGCTTTTATATAACATTCAAATATACATTTTGCCATTGTAAAGACTGCCATGGGCATAGTAGCACTATGGATATGAGCGCTATGTAAGCCTCAACTAAGAGATATAAGTATTTTGACAACCGTTGTTATATGCATCAGCCAAAGGTCTTCTAACCAACCAACCAATCAATCAACCAACAGCTTCATTACCAATCAGCATCTGACACAACCACATGGCGCACGCAGACATTATGAACAGTCAATCAAGCTCTCTTAAGGGGACATTTTCATTTTGACATTTGTGGGTGCAAACTTTGTCCATACAGGATGGTAAGCAATACCTTGAAGCTACTTCCCTATAAACACCCACCCACCCACCCTAAATTAAAACATACTTTAAATTTACCAAAAACTAGTCACTATAGTGCGGTCGGAAATAAATACTTTTTTTTTTTTTTAACTAATTAATTTTTCAATTAAATTCTTAATCAAAAAATCATTCTTAAATCAATTTTAAACCAAAGGAATGTTTTTGCTTATAAGAGCTAAATAAATATCAATAACTGTTATGGATCATGACTTTTAAAAGGTTTACATTGAGAACTGACCTGTTTATGAACACACTCATAACAAACTGCCCCATGCTCTGCCATACTTGTTTACATACTTCATATGGTAAAAATACTCATTTTAAGATGGGGGCCTGTTTCAGAGTATTATATTATAATTTGAACAATGAATGTAACTTTTTCAATATGGCATCAATCCAGCAAAAAATTCATTTTCATTAAGGCAAATTGGTTTAGAGGTTCGTGTATAATATTTTTGATTTGTATTAAGGGACAACAGAAATTTAATTAGAAAGAAAAAGAGTTTTCTTTAATTTCAGGCCGTACTATAGTAAAACTAGGATTTTAATCTACTTTGAACTGCGGTGGGAATCTGACAGGATCAAGAACAAAGTCCCCTGAATTTTACCTACGCTATGTATCTTATGATTCATATCATAAAAAAATTAAGGCCAAAGTTGTCAACTGGTGCACAGGAATGTTTCCATAGAAATCTCATCTATCTTCTCGGCAACCTCCCATTACATTTTTTTAAAAACCCACCCTACCAATGGCCCACCTCTGCACTGCCAATAACACATTGTTTTAATGACAAAAGAATGTTTAGCACATTACACAGTAATGGATTCTTTTCCACTCTTGTCATTAAGACACCTATTAGAACAAAATAGGAAAACTCTCCCCTCGTCCTTTGTTAATCATTCAAGAATTTGAGTCATGATCGCTTGCTTAACAACAAAAGGATTGTTATGTCATTTAGGATGAAAGATCAATATCAACATAAATAAAGACTTGGCCACAACCCCTATTGTGGTTCACTTGTTTGTGAGACTGAGAAAACACCTTTTTTTTCTTTCAAAATGACTCATCATTGCTGAATCCAAAAAAAAAAAAAAAAGAAAATAAGAAAGAAAGAAAGAAAGAAAGAAGGAAGGACATTCTAGATTCAATTAAGAAACTCAATTGTACATCATGATAATAATAATAATAATAATAATAATAATAATAATAATAATAATAATAATAATAATAATAATAATAACAATAACAACAATAACAACAATAACAAAAATAATAATATCAATAATAATAGTGTCATAAATCTGTTAACAATCTTGCAAATCAGAACCAAACAAAAAAGTTAATAAATAAAAAATACAGCAACAATTGAATCAAGCTGTGATGTGGGCTTCAACTTTGTAAAATTGACTGAATAACAATAATAAGTATGCAATGTAATCATCATCAGCATCATCATCATCATCATCATTTTATGGATAATCGAGTTGAAAACCGTTCAATTAAATGCAATCTTCCCGTCCTGTCCAAATCATGTCCAGCCTTAAGTGTCCCCCCGGTTTCTCCGTGTGCTAGCTAGTGCACGGTGCCAGCTGCTGGTCAAAGTCATGGATCAGCCTTTTGATGTGGCCAAGCTTCTGGTGGAGGTATTCCATCCGATGCTTCTTGGCCATAAACTTGGGGTCTGACTTTTGTGCCTCGTATTCATTTACAGCTTGCCGTTTCAAAACCTGCCACAAGAAAAAAGGGGGGGAAATAATTATTTATTTCTATATATTTACTTATTTTTATTTTTTACTTCTATCTTTGTTGTTTCTTTGAGAGAAAAATAATTTTAATACGATCAAGTTTGTTCAAGTCAACAAAAAGATATTAAAGACTCATGAATCTCTTGCCCACACGATGATAAGAGATAATCGAAAGAGAGAGATTGATCAGGATTAAATGTCATCAATTCTATCTTAAAAATTCACTATGACAGAATGGGGGGGGGAAAAAGCTGAGTAAGGGATAATCACCTCAAAGTCATCGGTTCCCTCCTCCGTCTCATTGAGTTTGGAGGACAGCTCCTGGAATCGCTGTGCTACCTGTACTACCTGCTGATGGAGATCCCTGTATTCATTGTATTCCTTATTGAACTCCTGTTTGTACTTCTGCCGCTGGTCACGGTCCTGGATGGCCACATGAGACCTGTGGACCATACAACAAACACACGCACGCACACATTATTTAGAATGTTACAAATGTCAAAATCAAAAATCATAGCAAAATTAAAAATTTCATAGCAAAATTAAAAACTCAACAAATAAGATAAGATACCCATAATATTAGTAAATTGACTTGCATAAGGCACTCATATCCACGGTGATACCGTGCTCGTGGTGCTTTACAGTGACAAATTCCCTTCTCTGGCCAACAATAAACAAAGGACACCTGAGTCTGAGTCCAGTGAGGCAATTGGAGTGAAATTTCTTGCCCATGGAAAAAAATGTGCTCTGAAAGGACCAGGACCTCACGGTCTGAAGTCTGACGTGCTAGCCTCTAGCCTACCGTGTCTCCTGTTTCTCTGGGTGGTCATTAGGAGTGGCAGACACCTCCTAGCTATCATGGCATCATGTTGTGTTTCAGCCTTGGGGAAAACTCAACCCATTGACCCCTGCTTCACTCACTGTTTGTACTACGCCTATCATCTTGGACATTTTCTCAAAATTCTAACCAACCAACATAGCAAAAAAAAACAGTCAAGCAAGTCCTATAGGAGCCACAAGGACGGAGCTTATCCCGGTTTCTATAATGTGAAAAGAACAAGCAATAGCCATTTCTATTTACACCCTGAATAGGACATGGTCTGTCGAAAATTACTATTCCAAGTAAGCTGGCATTTACACCTGGGTCGAATGAGGCAATGGGAGGAAATATATAAAGTGAAGTGCCACAAGAAGGGCTCGACCCGCATCCTTCTGGACACAATTGCAATGCCTCGACTACAAGGCTACCGTGACTTCCTACAGCAAAGATGTGTACAGTTGGTATTAAATAATAGTAGACTTTTATGAATCTGAAGACAATGAATGAATAGCACTTACCCACAGTAGTCGGGTTGATCAGAATCATTCTCCACATTCCCTGTTAAAAATACATTAAAGGAATTAGCAACGATGCCTGGTTTTACAAAGGTCAGTTCTTTGAAAGATTGGGCAACATTTACTACCAATTGTCTTTGGGAAGTCATTCACATTGGTTTTTTTTAACAATTCAAATAGACAGACATTTACATGTCTACACACATAAATGTATCTCTTCTCCTGCCTAACCCCACCACCCCCTTCCCCTCTTTTCCTTCCCTATTCTCTCCTCTCTCCTCCCTCCCCAAAAAACTACAAAGGTTTGAGTGTCTTACCGTCCACATTCTCTCTGTTGGAGTCGGGTGATGGCTGCTGCGTAACAATGGGTTTGAGAGCACTCACTTGCCTGTCTTCACCCTTGGGACGATCCAGATGGGAAATGCGTTTTTTCTTGTTAGGCATAGGCTCTTCAATTTCCTCTGCCACCCTTTTCTGTAAAGAATACAAATAATATCATAATAATGTTAAAAATAATATTGATAATAATAATAATGATAATGATAATAATAATAATAATAATACATATCACTTATTGCTTCTATTAAATTTGGTTTGAATTTCATGACAGTGCATGTGAATAATTTGTTTTTGTTCACCTGTAGTGTAGGAATTGATTTTATCCCTGAAAAGGGAGCACTGCACATCAACGCAATGCAGATCATAATATGCTAAACATAAAGACACAAGGGTAAACTAAAAGTAAAAGCCACAATGGTAGCACTAGCCAACCAACATAGTATTTGATAGGATACATGCTTAAGGGCAGTGGTAATGGTGAAAGAAATCTCTACAAAGTGGAAATTATATCAACAAAACCATTGAATCCAGTTTTGTCCCAACAGTATCAGCAAACCTAATTAGTTTTGTCTAACAGTATCAGCAAACCTAATTAGTTTTGTCCTAACAGTGTCGGCAAGTATCAGCAAACCTAATTAGTTTTGTCCTAACAGCATCAGCAAACCTAATAAGTTTTGTCTAACAGCAGTATCAGAAAACCTAATTAGTTTTGTCCTAACAGTATCGGCAAATAGAATTAGTTTTGTCCTAACAGTATGAGGAAAATAAATTCCTTGTTGTATAGACTTTTTTTTTCCTCTTCTTCTTTAGATTGAGAGGAGGAAGAAATGTATACTTTACAGACTCAGACTGAAAAGAGTATAAGGAAGAAAACCTAGATTCCAAATGAAAGAAAACTACAAAGGCTGGCTGGCACTTACTTGAGAACTGCCAGGGCTTTCGGGGTTACTGCTGGCCGGAGACACAGCGGGGGATGTGGCCATGGAACGAGTGTCCAGTTGCAAATTCCTGGAATACACACACACACAAACACAGTCATTTAGTTTAATTTTAATTGTTTGACTGAATGAACACATTTTCAACATAACGGATATCATGCACTCAAATAGCAAGAAGATGATATTATGGTTATCTAAAATAGCGAACAATAATTGGTTGACCCTATTAGATGTGCCTTCCAACAAACCGGTGGCAATTTTACCTCACATCTCACACGTCATCAACGACTATCCATCTATCATTTCCATCACTGATTGGATTGATCATTCTTTCTCATTTCTTCTTATTGAACTTGACTGTTTTACTGAGATTCCCCAATGTGTCTTGGCCGAATACACTGGATTCAAGGGGTTGTGCAAAATTGTCAACCTTCTCCTCAAAACGTCAAAATCGTCAGAGAATTAGGTGGTAAAACTTTCCAGGCCTTAAACTGAACATGTAAATCTTTGGATCACTTAATCGCTATTGCTGACCCCATTCTGCTGGTCAACCATCTTATTAGGAAAGTGAAGAACTTTGTATAAAGACGTCTTCGGCCACAAGATTTAAACTGCAATAATCTTCCCAAAAAATGATTGTCAAAAAAAACAAGTCATGTATACTGATGCTGCAGAGGATAGGAAAAGTTGACAGGAGATGTGATACACTCAGGGATATTTCATGCCGTTTCCATTGCTTACTTTTTCAACAAAGCGAGATCATTTTCCGTGTAGAAGGGCCAGTCCTGCCGTACGTCTATCCAGGCAGATCTGGCCAACGTGTAGCTGTTGTCCTTGTTCAGAGTGGCTACTTGTTTGAGTATAGAACCTAATGAATTGCGGTCTTTATCACGAATACCATCTGAAATATGATGGGAAAAGATTTAAGTATAATGCATCTTTTATTCTCTTTATTGAGGGTGATAACAATGACATAATATAGATAGTTCTAGTAAATGACATAATATAGATAGCTCTAGTAAACGGATAAGTGATGAGTTAAATCTCACAAGTAGAGACCCTGAGGAAACAGATGCAAATATCTCAAATTTATTATATGATTTGCATCATAAACCGAATCAGAACACCAGTCACATTTTTTGTCCTCCCTCTTGATCCAGTGCTGCACCTCCCCATAAAGAGAATACATATGTGAACCGTCGCAGGTATGGATTGGCGAATTGAGCTGTCGCCTAAATAGACATGGAGGTCAATTTTAATGCAAAAATAATTTTTGGCTCTTTCGTTTTCCTTATTGTTTATATTTTCTAAAAACCCTTACATGGAATAGAAAAACAATACGAAAACATAAGTATTTAGTGTTTTTGTAAGTGATGTTTAGGGTTTGACATGTTTTAGGCAGGAAACTAACCTCCGTTCACCACCGATTTCCGGAGTCAGTATGACCTACAAAAAAATACTCAACCAATCTAACTGAAGTTTTTGACACGTATCATTGACTCATTAAAAAGGACACATGCCATCATTAAGGTACTTGTTGCTATAGCAATGTCCCTAAGAACGTTAACAGCCATTTTCTCAAAATTTTGGTTTTCCAACACAACATACTACCGCAACTTCAAACTTCAATGACTTCACAAAATATGGAGCTAGCCTCACGAAATTGGTGTGTGTCATTTTAAACGAAATATACTACACTTTGAGACTGTGTGAATAACTCAAAATGGCCAGGATGTACCTTCCTAACAAACTGGTGACGGGTCACATATCACTATGTTGATAGAATGATAACCGTGATTGAGTGAAGAAAACCAACATTATGACCGTAACAAGAGTATCTTACTTTTATTCACCAGAAAACCCCATCCCTACAGCATGCCATCCTCAATGATCATACAACATGCAACTGTGGGTACTCACCTCTTTGTAAACGGAGAACAAGTTCTGGTTTTTTATATGGCTTCAAGGCAAGTAAATGGATAACGCGGTCTCTGTAGATTAAAACAAAAAGAAATCATATATTAAAATGTTGAGTGTTTTTTTCTTTCATTCCTAAAATTTTGTACTTTCTATTTTTTGCCTTCTCCAATAGTCAGTATATTATGCCTCTCGAGATATGGGCTTAGAGTAAAGATGGTGCCAAAAACTAAACATAACAGTCAAGCTGACTTCTACTGAATACTTTACTTTTGTAGAAAAAAAGCTGATCAATCGTTCCATACAAAACATTGAATTGGGATCACTAAAGGTTGATGCATCAGGTTTTTTTGTTTGTTTGTTAAGAGAGCGCATCGACACAATTAGGTCATATCGCGCTGGGAAACAGTAAGTTGACAGGTCAAGTTAAAGGAGTGAGCAGAAGTAGATTTCCTGAAAAAGAAAAGCCAATGATTAATAATATAATAATA
>JAUELH010346501.1:0-14052 GCA_031471375.1 Hermissenda crassicornis | reverse complement strand
GGTATCATCTTATGCCCTTTTATTTCACATATTCATCACACACCCTTATTGCTTCAATGAGCTTGGCCGCCACAGGATATTATATAGGCCGGTTCGAGGGTTAAATTTAAATGAATCACATGTTGCTCATTACAAAATTACAAGGAAGAACAAACACCTCAATGACTCTTTTCAAGGTTCCAGTTTTTATTTTTAGTATTACAGTATTCAGGCTTGTGCAATTGTTGGATTTTTTTGTTCATCATTTAGAGTTGAAGGAAATCATGCAGAAGTGCGTGTGTGTAAATGTAATAGCTTAGAAGTAGGTAGCCAATTTTAATTTTCGTGGCTTTTCTCTTGTTTCATCAATCCACAGGTCTGATCTGATTAAGATTGTCAAGAAACAACCAAAGAACCAACAGGCTGCTGACTTATTAGAATCTCTGATGCCATTAAATGTTGATGATGAGGATGTGATGTAGCATCATAATTATATCAGACCAATCAATATAATATGAGTACAGTATGAGTGTCACTGTCTTCGCCCGTCTTCCTATCTCGACGCTATTGATACAGAATGTGTGACATGGTGAACAAGATTCTCTTGCACAAGATGAATAGCCAAGACAAAGTTTTATTTTTAGCCAATTTGGGTTACGTCTGTATCATGTTTGCAATAGATTCAATTCTGTTATAAGAATTAGCAATCTGCAGTCACCTGTTTCAGTGTTCTACCAAACTCAGATATATACCACCCAATTCAGATTATCTAACTGTAACTCCTGAAGAACACAACGAGAAGAGGGTGTTTGTGTTGTATTTAATAAATATGTCATTTTGAATTTACATTACTGGCTGATTTTTTGATTTTTTATGTTTTAATTTGTGTTTGTGTTATACTTATACTCCTTCCGAAACACTGAGGGTTATAGGCCTAAGATAAGGACAGTACCTCTGACTTAAAAGTCTGTCTTTGATATGATTCTAGTACCCTATAAACTATAAATGGGTCAGAACCTTGAGGGAACACCTCACCTTGGTTTCGATTGCAGGCCTATGACTAAGAAGAGTGTTTTACTACTGGGCTACAAATTATGTATTCAAAGTTTGAAATAATCTTGTTCATTTGAATTACCTACTACCTAATCTATATGTTTTCTTCTCTTTGAAGACCAGGTTTTTGATGGAATTGATAGCATACTTCTACCTTACACAAATGAAGAGTTGTTAGGGCTGAGAGTTTGAGTGCATGGAACATTAGGATGCAACAGTTCTATCGGAAACAGATTATAGACTGGATGTCACCACCTTTTTCTTTGCATATATGTCGAAAAGGTAGTTAATTTCATATTTTTATAACGTTGAAAAAAATCTGCTGTTTCTCTCTAAATTAGTTTCTTTTTTTCTTCTCTTGTGTGTGTGTTTGGATCGAAGTTGAACAACCGTGATGCACAAAGTTAGAGGGCAAATGCACAAAGTTAAAAATACATGATGCACAAAGTCATAAAAATAAAACTGATTCACAAAGACAAAAAACCATGAAACAAAACAAAACAGTAAGTATTGCAATAGAGAGGAACCAATAATAAAACTAAAGAAACAAGAACACCATTTGTTGATATTTAAGATTGGTTTTATTTTGGCATAGCTACAGTAATAATAATACAAAACACACACAAACACAACACACAGCAGCAGTTGTCACACACTTCGCTTCAGTGGGAACGGGGAACAGAATAAATCCTTTAAAAATTCATAACTATAGCCTATCGGTTTGCAAGACTCAAATAGAGCAAGACTATGATGAGAACCAATGCATTTTTCTCTCTCCATCACAATTATATATATTTCATCCGGTTGTCTGAAATTGATTACTACTCCAATTATACACATAATTTTTTTCTGGAATTTGAATCCACCTGGTCATATCACTTGCGGCTAAATAACCGATTGGGATGAATAGCCAGTCATCTGCAACAGGCTTGTGTTCATAATCATTTGTCAATACTGCATACAGGGACGCATTTAATAGAGGCCATTTAATAATGTAGATATTATCGGATGACTGGTTCCACATTGTCTGTTACTGTTACTCTTACTGTTTGTTAACGCAATGGTTTTCCTGGGTAGCCTACATAGTGGGTAGGGTAAAAATATATTATTATTATTATGTGCATCCATCAATGTTTTATCAGGGAGACATGCAGTATGTGGAATAAAATGGAGTATACAGTAGGTATTAGTATTATAGAATATATCAATCTGTATCAAGATTCCAAAGATAGCTTTATAATAACGGGTACTAATGAAAATAACATTATGGTATCTGTAGATAAATGCAACATAATGTAATTTACACAATATGTCTGATTCTTATTTTCAAAAGTCAGATATTTGACTAATATAGATAAAGATAATAAATTGTCACAAACATAGTCATATAGCAATAGTAATAGTAATAGCACTAGCAGTAAAAGTATGGGAAGTATGGCCTTTTATCCCCTTGGGTAATAGAAGTACATCAAAAATTGGGAATTACTGCTATGCGAATGCTGCAAAAGGCTTTTGGATGATTCAAGTTATAATTGAAACAGTTTGGCTTTTTTGTGGGAGTTCACAGCTGTACAGAAGAAAGAAGAATGATAAAGTTCTCTATTTATCAAAGGTGAAGGTCACCAATCATAATGCTTTGAACTGTATTTGACTTTGACACAGTCACAACATTAGTACTGTACACATTGAACCTATTTCAGGTACTGAAGATTGTATAAGTCTATATATTATATATTTAAATGATGCCGATGGTGCAGTGGTTATAATTCACCTGCCTATGGCTCATGCAGTTGTGGGTTTGAATCCTGGTGGTAGTAACAACACAGGGTTTTTTCTCAAGAGTTTTCAAGGCTCAATCCCACACAGTCCTATCACTATCACAGATGGACTATAAATTAGGGTGCCATTTTATAAATAATCTTTAATTTGTAACAAAGGGTGTTAAACTAAGAACATTGAAATTTTGAAAATATTTTTACAATGATTGGATGAACAACCAACCATTTTTATAATACAACGATATTGATCATGATGAAAATAACAACAGAGAAGGTATAGAAAATAATAACAACTCCTATTGGTATGTAATAATATCAGTGAAACAACAACAACATTAAAAAGTCAAGTAAATATTTTAAACATTACATATAAAGGAATATAGTATAAATAAATAAAAATCAGCT
The DNA here is from genome assembly GCA_031471375.1 of Hermissenda crassicornis. Classification (NCBI taxonomy): domain Eukaryota; kingdom Metazoa; phylum Mollusca; class Gastropoda; order Nudibranchia; family Glaucidae; genus Hermissenda; species Hermissenda crassicornis. Next base: position 10,837 of record JAUELH010346501.1, on the reverse strand, counting down.
CAAATACTGAATCTGAAAAAGGATTCAAATGAAGTAAATTTCAGACGAGTGGTACTGGTACTACTTTGAAAATTGCTTTAAAGTAGATATAAATAAAAAAGCAAGTCCTTTGATAATAATCATAACAATAATAATGATAAATTGCACTTCTATAGCAATTTCCCTAGCTCATAAAGTTGGAGCATGAAGCGGACACTTAACAGTAAATTGCTGTTGTCCTCGGGATGACATATAGCATCAATTCTAAAAGTCCAATCAAATAACAAATGCTTTGTTTGTTAGTTGACAGAGAGAACATCAACAGAATATTATATATAGGTCATATAGTGCTGGGAAATAGTAAGATGGCAAACAGGACTAGTTAAAGGATTAAACAGAAGTAGACCTACCACCAGAGACGCCCACCAACCAAAGCACAAACCAACAAAAGGATAGGATGATGATTTGCTTTTCCTTTGGTTTAGAATGTATCGTCAAGTCCAAGGGAAAATATGAATTATTAGTCAGGAAGACAAAAGATACAGTCTGTTCACACAGTACATAATAATAATAATATATATTATTTTTGTATTTGTACACTTTCCTTTATATATATATATTATTTGTAATGCTCATTACTGATAACATCTAAAACTTTGAAAAAAGAAAGGGTTACTCTGAAAAAAAACATAAGTAATGTGGTCATGTGTAAAAATCTAGATAAAAACACAAGAATATTATTAATAATATAACACTATATAAAGAAAAAAAGATAAAGATGACACTCATATATATATATAGCATTCATCATATCCACAGTGATACCATGATCATGGTGCTTTACACAATTTTGGACATTAAAAAAATCTGCCTCAGGTATTCATTTACACCTAGGGTGAATGAGGCGATTGGAGTGAAATTTCATACTCAAAGAAAAAAACATATGCCCTGGAAGTGGAAGGAATCCAACCCAGGACCGTGCGGACTAGGCTACCGTGTCTCCAATTTTTGCATCAAACAACTCTGTGCCATTGAAGTTGAAGAGTATAGGCCTACATTGTGTTTGTACAAAAAAAATGAATACAAAACACATCATAATTATAATGATACAGATTCAACAGAATGATAAATGAGTTCATTTTCATATGAATGATAACTATATCTCTATTACTCAGATAATGTTTTTATCAATTGCAAAACATCATTTGGATGGTTTCTGGGTAGGCATACATACACCACAACTTATTGCTTTTTATTTCCAATGGAATTAAATATTCAAATTCAAGAGATAAAGGATGAAAATGAAAACAAATGCACATACACATTGTTCAGTTCAAAAGCTCTTTAAAGGTGAAGTAAGAATGTAAAAACGCAAGGAATCTGTAACATATTTATGAGTTCGTAATATTAAAATGGACCCATGGACCCATACAATGATTTCATTCCCACTGAAATTTGGAAGCAAAAAAAACCCCTCGAAAAACAATAGTAGTAGTAGTAGTAGTGGTAACATTAAAAAAAATAACAACAACCCCAGTGAATCTATCTTTGAGCAGCAATAAAGCAAAAATTTGTAAAAAAAATATGTTAATCAGGTTCTATACACAGAGCAGCAGTACACATTGTTTTAATGAAAGTGAAAGCCTTCAACTTCAAAGATCACAGAATTGTCGTCATAGAAACCAATCTTGGTATCAGTATCAACAGTAACAACATAACATGACATGATAATACGATTAAAAAAATCTGACACTGACATGCAATTGCAATTGGATACAGCATTCATAATGTTTATGCATTACCAGTTGAGTTACAAAAGAAAAAATGCACCCCTCTTTCCCCTTATAAAATAGTACCTACCCATCTTGGCACAAGGTATACAATAGGTATACAGTTCATGATTGAATGATTGTCAGATAACTCTTGGTATAGGAAGATATAACATTTTCACCAACTGTCTCTATCACTATCAGTGATCAGTGCAGCTCAAGCCATGTAATAGTAATAATAAATCTTTCTTCATCCTGTTGCTTTTGACGGCATACTAATTCTCTTGCCATCATTGAGTTTTATCTTCTCATATTTTTATTAATATTAATATTAGGTATTATATCATTCGTGTACAAGTCAAGAGTTTTTCATTATGTTCATGCGGCTTAGAAGGTGTGAATGTGAATGTTTGATTGGAATGTGTTAATGTGTGTTTGCGATGCATGAATATTTGGTTGGAATGTGTTAAAAATGTGTACTTGTAAAGCATAAATGCTTAGTTTTAATCAGTTCTTGTAAAGCATGATGGCTTAGTCTGAATGTTTGTAATTGTAAAGAACTTTGAGACTTTGGCCAAAAGTGCAATATCTTATGAATGAACACAAATGACTATGAATGCAAGGAGTGGAGTTCATGACCTCTCCTCTATTTGTTGTCCTTCTCCTTCCAGGGATGGCGTATCCTTGGTCTGCTCATCCGTGCTATCACTATATCCTAAATTGTTTCCATTATCATCAACATTTTCATTTGTCTCATTCCCAATTTGAGTGCTCTCTTCATTCCTGGGCTCATCCTCCACACTTTTACTTTGACTCTCAGTCTCAGCCACTGTTTCATCTCCTGAAACAGCTAGTTGTTTTGTGACTTCACTTTCTTCTCTCTCTATTTGAACTCTATCGATCAAAGTATCTGTCATATCATTTTCTGTGATCATATTTGTCTCTTCCACCTCTAGCTCTTGTTGCACATTTTCATCATTTGTGATTGCCTTATTGCCTGTTTCCAATTCACCCACATCATTTTCACTGACACATTTCACATCGCTTTTCTCTATATCTCCATTTTCATCAATTTTCTCCTCTTCCACTTTCTCTTCACTTTTCTCTTTTTCTATTTTCTCATTACTTTCCTCCTCCTCCACATAATTTTTCTCATCTCCCTCATCATCTTTGTGTGCCGTTCTGTCTGTGCTTTCTCCTTCTTGGTGAAAGAAAAAACTGCCAGGAGCCTCCACTTCACCTGATTGGTTGCTTGTTGTACCCGAATGGCTACCCTCCCCAACACTCTCTCGCTGTTTCAGTTCACAACCGTCCGGCACAGAATCATTCCTCTTTGTTGACTCTTCTCCTGGAACTACCCTCTCTCCATTCTCTTCTTCATCCTTAATTTCTCCACCACTCTTTTCTTGTTCTTTCACTCCATCTTCATCCTCATCTGCATCTCCCAGTGTCATCGTCACATTCATCAAGGTCCTGTCAGTTGCAAGAAATTCGCTTTGCTCATCCTCCTCAGTTTCCCCGGCCTCTTGCAGGAAGGACATCATCCGTGTCTCCCCTCCCTCCAACTCTCCCTCCATTGGGGAGACAAGATCGTGGCTCAGGAATCTGGCGCTGTCACACACCAATTCTGGGGAGACACCAGAATCCTCAGAATTCAATCGAGCTGAATCATTTATGTCTCTTTGCATCATGTCCAAATACTGCCCTTCACTCAGACTTTCTAATCCCTGAGTCCGAGCTGTGTTCATGACACTCTCGTCATTCTGATCGGTCTCTTCATCCTCTTTGGTATTTCCTCCATCAACTTCCTCTCTGTAATAATTATCTCCCTTCCCTGTTGCTGTGGAAGATGAAACTTGAGAATTCGACGCTGTCTCGTCCAATTTACCACCACTCTCATTGGTACTTGAAACGTCTTCTTGACGAGAGGAGCCGTGCTCTGCCTTACAACTACTTATTTCCTCTGCTGGAATATCAACGTGCAAGAATGTCTCCTGAACTTTTTCTTTCATCTCGTTTTTATTTTTAGCATTATTCTGTTGACCTCCGACGCCTTTCGGTGCTACATGGGAGACTGTGATTTGAGACACCATCACTTCCTCCATCTCTTCACTCACACCACTTTCCATCTTTTTGTCATCGTCAGTCATGGCTTGAGGAATAACTGCATGGATTTGCCTCACTTGCTTTCTTCTCATGTCTCGCTCTGATCGTTCCTCTTCTTTTTCCCCCTCCTCTATTTCATTCACTTCAAATAACGGGGCCATTGACAGAGAATCTCTAGACCTCAGGTCTTTCCTGTTTCTGTATTCCCCGTTACCACTGTCTTTGGGCTCGGGGGATGGTGGAGGGGGGGCAGGAGATTCAGCCTCCTTCTGTTCATCCATCACCTTCCTGGCATAATCCCGCTCATTCGCTTTTCCGTTCTCATCAAGGCTTCGAGATAATGGCCTTCTTCCTAATCGGCCACTGAGACTCGGTTCCGAGATGGATGACCTGGGAACCATTTTTTCAAAGGACAACTCGGAGATGAGCGGCCATTGTTCCGGTGATGGACAAGATTCCACAGACCTGGCACTCTTGGGCAGAGGGGATGCAGCTGAGGAGATAAAATATAACAAATCATGTTGTTATGGATAGATATATTGTTGTTATATAATATAGTCACAACCACATACAAAAAATAGATGATTGGCGGCCGGCTCTGGATGGGTTTACTTCTGTTTTATCTTTTATCCAAATCCAATCCTGTCATCTTACTATTTCCACATACTACACGACCTAACTGTGTTGATATTCTCTCCTGACAACAAGCAAACAAACAAAAGAAAGTTTATGTTCTATTTTTCTCAGTCCTTTGCATAAAGAAAGTTTGGGCTCTAGGTCCTTTGCATGGTTGAGCAGTAAAGCAGCAGTATCAATGCAATGCATGCTAATTGATATCAATCCTGATACTGATAATGATACTTCATTTACTTTAGCTATAAGATTTGAAATTGTGAACATGTGAGATAAACCTATTTGAAATTAATCTTTTCAAATTAAGGTATGCTGCATAAAGTATGCACATCTATTTCGATGATTTTATTTGGGGATGTTTCTGAATCCATTTTATCTAGGGCATAATATAAATATAATGATATTAATAATAACACCAATAAGGCTTTATTGTCAGGAAAAGGAAATTTGGTCTGGTTTACATAAAAAAACAGTAATTACATGATATTAATGATATTCAACCATCGAACACAAAACATTGTAAAAATGCACTTTTCGTACTTAAGGCAAAGCGTATCTTTGGCCCCAACACTGTTTTTAAATTTTAACTCTTTCCTGATCAATGAGTCTTACATTACGAAAATCTAGTTCCGGCACTAAAGCCAAGGGACATAACTCTCTTTTTTTACTGACCACTACCCATTCAAACGTCTCTCACACACTCAAATATTCATTAAAAAAAAAGAAACAACCATAAAAAAATTCAGAATAGAATATACTTTCAGAATATGTGTTGAATACAGAAATTATTTGACTTTTGGTGGTTGAAAAAATATAAAGTCGATGAAATGACAAAAATGTCTTCATTAGATCAGTTTCAGTTACTCTTGATAAATTGTCACTCCACGTAATTTACACTTTCACTTTCACTTTCGACCTCTGTCGGTCCTTCATCTTCATTGCCACTACTTTCATTTTCATTGGAATCTATCTCAGCTCCATCAAAGTTAACATCAGATTGGTTTTCCTCTTCAAAATTGTCATTTTCAATGAGAGATTGGAGATATTGAAAAACAATGGCTTTCAAAACTGAGAAATAATGCTGCAAAATATGTGGGTGAAAGAAAAATTGATTGTGAGAAAGATTAAACTAGATAGAACCTTCCGGTTTTCACTAAAAATATGGTTCATCCCTCCTCCGTAACAAGAGCTTGCTAGGGTTAGTCTAAAAGACAGAATATGTGTGCTGTACGACTATGAAACATGCAATGTGTAACTGGTTGCAAAATGGCACTTTGTCACATTGAGTCGGAACGGGGCATGTTGCATATTGTCACATTGGTCAGGAAAGGTTTAACCAAAGTGATGGGATTAGAAAAACAAATAGACAATTATCAAAGAGCATTCAAAGACTATGGCTTATCCGCTCTACAACTTGATATGATATAATATGGTATGAAATGATGTGGTATGGTATGTTATGATATAATATGGTATATGATATCGAGAGTCAAAACGTATACTTAAAAAATTTGAATTATGACAGTTTACATTGCGACCCTCGATTTAATTTGATATGATATGATATGAATTATTATTTTGATATTATAATATGTCTTCCAATATTTGCTGTTACCTGCATTGATATTGGTGAGTGTGGATGTTTGTAAGATTAGCCGTGGTGGTTCTGGCTTTTCACCAAGTGCATCCTGGGAAGACACCACAGACCCATTGACGACCACCTCCCTGGCTGTCTCTCGTATGGTGTCCAAGCCTGAGTCATGGGAAAAAAGGAGGGGTGTGGGGTGGAGACATTAAAAAAAAAAAAGGCAGTAGAATACAAGAATAGTGAAAAAGTCAAAATATGATTAAACAAAACAAATTGTGTCTACAAATTTAGGACCAAGTGAAATTGAGAGCATAGTAGTATAATAGGATAGAGGTCATTGCATTCATTGACCATGGGGCCCAATTTGGTTTTAAAATCAGAGGTGCTCCATAGTCAGGAGCTGTACTGACAATCATATGATTTCATTTGATTATCATCATCCATACAGAATTGAGATTTAATCGTTACTCTAGCACCCATCGTGTGATGTCATCAAAATGTGTGCGAGAGTTTAGTAATGACAAGTCTCCAGCTTAGCTAAGAAAACAAATCATTTTGAGACTTGTCATCTTTAAAAAGCTATTTATAATGTGGTATTAAAAAGATATCATTTAAATTATTCCACTGACTTGTTTAAACTTGCAAAAATACAATATGTCTGATCAAACGTGTGGAATAAAAATGGTAATTGTATTCAACAACACTTGTGTAATATCTACTACTATGCACTGTGAATGAGACTTTGGAAACACTGGAAAAAAAATATCTGAGAACCCCAATTCTAGATTGTCAGTGTCAGTGTCAGTGATTGAATGAAGAAGATGAGGAGTGCACAAACCGTTATCATCAGGAGTCATCGGTAGCATCGTATCACCGCAAAGATTGATATTGAGACTAGCAGCAGCTGAAGCACCGCCAGGGGATTGAGCATGATGCCTGACATTACCGACAGGGGATGAGAGGAAAGTCGGGTCTCGCATGTCTTTGGATGAGGGTTGCGCAATCATGGACAGGTTGGCCGTTATCTGGGTCGGATCACGGGTGATTTCACGCAGGTTTGGAGCACTTTTGGTGGGTGTCATGAATGCAGCAGGGGTTCCTGCTGGGGCATGAGGGACGTGGGTGGAGAGTGCCGGGGACACCGAATGGATGGCCCCGTCATACTGGGGAGGAGGGAGGAAACAGATGATGGTTGTAGTTGTAGGCATTGGGACTGATAAAAATGATAATAGATACAGTAATAATAATAAAATGATGATGATGATTAAAATGATAAAATGTCGATATAATTTAGAGAAAAATAAAAAATAATAATAATGGCAAAAAAAAATTTTAGCCCAAAAAAAAAAGAAAAGATAATGTGTAGTAAATACTGATAATGATATAACAATGATAATGATAATATTATTTTTTTTACTTCACTTTCAACACATTATATTTATATACCATTTGTGTGTATGGTAAAGTCCACCTCTGATATTATTAAAAATGGGTCAGAGCCTTATAAAACTCTGCCATGTAAAATGAAAGAAACCATTCAATTCAGTATTGAACCACAGACCCTCAGATTACAAACTGAAAAAGTCAATACTACTGTGCCAGTGCCACAAACTAGACCCAGTTCATTTAATTATTTAATACCCTAATGCATTGTATCCAAAAATATCTCAGTTAATTATTGCATCTAGATCATGTGAGCAAACCGTTTACTTCCTTTCACTTCTCTTATGACAGTCGCATGTCGTGTCTCCTGTAAAATTGGTCACTTTGGACCTACAGGTTTGCGACTGTTTGATATTGATTTGATGTTGACATTATTATGTTCCACGATTTCATCATTCAAGCTGTGATGTATTTGTGGCTGTCACCATACTTTTAGTTGACACTTTTACTTTGTATTATTATTCTATGATAATATCATTTATCATTGATATTATGCAAAAATGTAATTGCATTGATTCATTTGCAGTTGTAAAGTGTATAGAAATTATCACAACTATGTGACAATGCACTATATCAATGGCATTTATCCATTCAAATTAGATCCAACAACAATACATAATAATAATGGACATTTCTTATGCGCAGCTTATCCCCCCAAGCAAGGAGGCTCTGTGCACAAACCAGAACCAGAACTAGAATGTATCATTATCATCATCATAATATCTGTTGAATATACTTGAATTTGAATCATAATTTTCAGAATCAGATTTTGTGATTTTTATTCCCATTATTGACTCACGTCTCGTATTGTATCCATGCAGACACCAGAAAGCGGTGCGTTGACCTTGATGGTTGTGCCATGGTCAGAATAGTCGCCACTGATGGAGCTTCTATGTGTGGACAGGGGTGATATCATAGGACCTTTTAAGACAAAGAAATCAAAGAAATCAAAAGAAAAGAAGTTAATAAGGCATGCAGAGAGTACAAGTCCGTCTCTAGAATGATCCAATCATTAGATATAATTTATGAAAACTAATTCTTCTTCTTCAGGTGTTGTGCCGGTTGGCGTTGACTATCGTATCTCTCCATTCTGATCTTTCCTCTGTTGACCTGATGGTTTTATGTCCTTTCGTCATGCCAAGCCATTTCATCCGGTCGTCAGTCATCTTTGTTTTTTGCTTTCCTGGACTTCTCTTCCCTCCATCTTCCCCATTGCCACCAGTCTTTTCAAAGAGTGCTTCCTCATTATATGTCCGGAAAATGTTCCCTGTTGTTTTATTTTTGTGCCAGCTTCTTTTAGAACGTCCTTTTCATCCTATGTAAACTAGTGACTGCTAAAAATGGTGGCTCTTTTAATCTTATTCTCATGAAACTGAAATATTTTTTCTTCATTTCATTGATGCCAATAAAGCTATTGTACATAATCCCCCCCCCCCCCCTCCCCCCCAATTTCCTGATTTAAGAGGACCAAGGGTGTAGGTGGTGAATTCTGTGTGATTCATTATCCTTAGTCTTAGTATTGTTGGGGTGTAGATGATTTCAGGTGTCTTTGCACCATTGAAAGATCAATATGTGACTATCTCTAACATCACACCAGCTTTAGGGAAGAGTTTGATAACAAAAAAAAAACCGAAACGAATAGAGAATGGAGCACTGTCATTGTCATCACAAGCACTCACCAAGACTAAAGTCCAAGCAGTTATTTTTGTTGTAGGTGAAAGCTCTCGTTGTTCTTACGCCACTGGGCAACTCAGGCAGCCCGAGAGAAATGGAAGGCAGTTTGGCTTTGGGAGGACACCCAATTACCGATTCTGGAGCTTCAATTAACTCTCCTGGTCTGACCAGTTCGTACGATTGGTGCTGCTGACCTGCAACAGCTTTAAAAAAACAAAAACAACATTAATATTTAGTCATGTTGCAATAATACACTATGTTTGATGTGTGGCTTATTTTCAATTGTCTTGTAACTTGGATGTAGAAACCAAAGGCTACTGAAAACTGAAAATAGTTTGTCTGTTTATATGAGAGCCAACTTACTGCGTGTTGTTGTTAATCAATAAATGCATTTTGATGAGGTGGGTTCATTACCTGCTCATCTTAAATTTCAGATGCACCTATAAACTGTCAGGTCAATGCTGCGCAATGAGTGGTGTTGCCCTCATAGATATTTTGATGCTTTCTTATGTCCCATTCGGAAACAATAAAATATATTAGTGGCCCTAACACTGTTTCAGTGGTATGAAGGAATTCGATAAGAAACAAACTATGTGCAATACTGTGACTGTTATGATATTAGAAATATATGAAGATAATGGGAGTGCTTGTTATAGACCATGCAAAACCATTTCTATAGGAACACATAATAATGGTAATAATTGACATTTATATTTATATAGCACATTTTCAAAATTAAATAATGCTGAATGCGCTCTGGATAACACTTACTTCTTAGCCTATCACTATCAATCTTTCAATAAGATACAGAAACCAAATTTCTGTCATTCATCTGAGCATCTTTGTGGTATCTAAATAGCCAATCATATAAGTAAGATCTAATTTAAGAAATAACTAGGTACATTGAAATAAGTAAGGGATCAAATGAAAAAAAGCAACAACACCAGCAATCACAATCAACTGACCTCGGATTCTGGGCAAAGGTTTTGTGTATTTGGGGAAAGACTCGACAGAGCTGTCATCATCATCGTACACCGCCCCGTCTTGTAACGGCGTGTTGGCACGACTCAGGCGATCAATAACTGTCTCGTCATCCAGCTGAAACACTGGTTTGGGAGGGGCGGGCTGTGACTGGCGGACAGTGCCTTTCGGGACATTGTGGATGTCCATCTTTTTTTGTTGGAACAACTCTCGGGTGCTCAGCGTCATTCTGGCCGAGTCGTTATCCTGAACACACTCCTGTACGATGTTGTGCAACTTTCCCTTTAAGGTGAAGTCACTGGGAAAATATTATAAGAAGATGAATTAAAGATATAGAAGAATGGAATTCAAGAATATCTGCTCAGCCATCAAAATGCTCAGAAGCACTTAGAATTTACACAGGAAACATCATGTAATTCAAACAATGGGCGACTATATTGACAAAACTGCCTTTTCAATAGTGTAATGGGTGCAGATTGACTATAATGACAATCCTGGTTGGCAAGCAGGTAGGATTGGTGCTGATTGACTATCACTATCAGGCCATGGCCCAATTCACCTTAGTTTTATGCAATATCTTTCTTTCTTTCTTTATCTTTCTTTCTTTCTTTATCAAATTTCCTTTTTGTACCGCATTGCAGTGTAAGGATAGCTTTAATAAATT
>JAUELH010344290.1:10777-21330 GCA_031471375.1 Hermissenda crassicornis | reverse complement strand
CTCTCGCTCTCTCTCTCTCTCTCTCTCTCTCTCTCTCTCTCTCTCTCTCTCTCTCTCTCTCTCTCTCTTTCTTCCTGACTCTCTCTCTATCTATCTATATATCTATCTCTCTTTCTTGAATATCAGCCTTTCTTTATCTTTCTGCTACTGTATTATTTTACTCTATGTGCTGTAATACAGTCAGCATTTCCCTATTTCAACTGCCATCACTGTATTTCATTTTCTATCAGTGGCACAGGTAAATTTTATTTTAAAGCACAATATCCTTTTTCAAAAATGAATGAAAAGAAAGACAGAAAAAAAAGATAGCAGATAATAATGATTGTAGTTTTGAACACTTCCTGATTTCAAAGCACTTTATTTTATGTTTTATCAAGAAATCACTTGTATAAAAAGTAAATCACTCACCTTTATGTTTTCTCTTTGAAGCTTTACCTATGGGATGAAACAAATTGATAATCTGAACTAAGTTGAATTTATCACAGTCATCACATTTTGAAAACTGATGTCATTTTTCAACATATGGAAAATGATAAAAGGATCACTTGTGTCTTTGAACCCTTACTGCCACAAATTTTTCATATGAAGATTTATATAATTTATTTTATTATATGCTGTTTTGAATAACATTGTTATTTATTTATATAAGTAGTTTTTCAACGTGAATCTAGGAAAGAAAAATGATAGGATGATATTAATATTGACAATTTCTTTCAATACCAGTAGTGCATAATGATAGTGAGATTTGATATTAGGTACATTTTAATTCTAGAAGAAAAATAATTAGAACTGTGCAAATGAAACCCTGCACAAGAAAAGATTTAAGTTTACAACAAGAAATGATCTGAATAGGGAAACCTTTATTCAAATTTTTATGAATTCTCTAATTTCTTTATAAGTGCAAAAAAAAGCAACCGAAAACTAAATCCTAAAGGCTGAAATAGGACCAAGGCAACCAAATTTGAATGCCTTTATGAGCAAAACAAAGTTGTTTTTTTAGGAGGATTTTGTTTCCATCATGTACTAAAGCAGTAAGAGATGCTGTGATTTGAATTTCTTCAAGAAGAACGCTTCTTACCGTTGAATTAGATATGTGACTCTTGATGAAAGAAATTTAAGGTTGAAGTGATGTGATATAAAAGGTCACATGCCACTGGTTCAAGTGGAGGAAATCTCAGTACTTCATCATGGCAGGGGCAGATGTTACTCTCTTCCTTTTTTGGGGGGGGATTCAAAGAACAAAAAAAATCCATCAGTTTAGCTCTGTTTCAGCATTCAGCACAGTTCTATTGTTAATCCACTTTTGATATACGTTAAAACAATGAAGCAACCTAGATTGCAATCGCTGTTACTTCGAAGAATATTTCAGTAAACGTGGGTATTAGAAAGAGCTACAGTACAAGGAGTGACATGACAACAAACAACGTGTTCCAAAATGGCAATATTTGACAAGTCAATTTTCAATGGCTTAGTGACCAATATAGGTCAGGCTGCTGTTTAGTTTTTAGTTGCTTGGCTATTCAAAATTCCTAAAGTCACTGTCTTTATTTTGCAAATGGATCAGGCTCGAATTCACAACAATAGGCTTTTTCAAGATGTCTAACATTGGATAAAGTCAACATTTTAACACATTGCCAAATTTTATGTCCTAACATGGTTATGTTTATGTCATCAAAAATATTTTTGTTTTGATTTTTTTTTGTTTTTGTTTGTTCTTTGTTTGTTTTTGTTTCTTTTTGTTTCATGCTTTTTGCTGTGATAGCAATTTTATTCACCTGATCTTGCGCCATGCGATATTGAATTGCTGAGAGCAATGTGTGAAAACATCATGGCATAATAAATCTGTTATAACAGCAGATGGTTTTCTTCACAGGTTATTCAGGTTTTCTGATGGTACAACAATTGGCAGATCAATTTTTTTCTCAACTGAGACAGTTATAGCATAAATTATTTAAGATAATGTTTGTGAAATGGGATGAATGATTTATGATAATATCATTTCACAAAACCAAAGCAAGCAGATTTTTGGCCTATTATGGTTTGACTTTGATATTCTTGTTGTATATAAGATGCAAATATCACTACCTATTCTAAAACAAAGTTAACTTTCATGCAATCTAGGTTCATATGAATGTGACAAAAGGGAGAAATCCTGCTGATTGAATATCCTTACATAATTTTAATTAACACAATGTTGATTTGTTTGTCACTGATTAAAAAAATAGCACAATCCAATTATATTTTTTTCGAACATACATCAATCAGAGTACTTACTGTCTTTTTATTTTCAACTTTTATTGTTTAGATTTTCATCTTTCTTTGCTCTTTTTTCTCTCTGAAGGATTACCTGGAGCGGCAAGCTATAGAGAATGAGCGTGAGTTGTTGAGAGAAGAACGTGCTTCTCAGGCAGCTCTCCACGCAGCGAGTCATGGAAGTAAGACTGATCTACATCAGTCGTCACAAGACGGTGCTTCCTCCTCAGCAAACCCATCAACTCCAGGTCATGAGACCCCTTCCCACAGCCAACTTGCCTTCAGAAGGAATTCTTCCTTCAGATTTTCCCGCAGAAGGGCCAGATCTTGTGGACCTACCCACAGGCGTAAGAGTTCATTCCAGCGAACAGGATCAGTGGATGTTCCACCAGACCAAGAACAGGAGGGAGCAAATCCTCAGAAATCACTGTCTTCAAGTCTGGCTGTTACAAAAGATGGGTCCAGTGCACCCCTAATCGCTGGTGAAGAAGGGGGCTTTCAAAACTCACTCAAACAATTCTTACGTAGGAAAGCATCGCTTGGATCAACCTCACTACTACGTAAAAACTCTACCACTGATTCCCCTATATCCCATAAGCATTCACCAAGTCATTCAGATACTGTTAAAAAGGAGAAGATTCCACCTTCATCCAATGCATCTGAAAAGAAAAACCTTCTCGAGGTACCGGTTGTGAGTATGATGAACAAAAATTTCCTAAGTGTTCCAAATGATGATATTGATGGTGTGGAATCAATATCTACTCTTGATACCCCACAGCCTCGTGAACAATCTTCCCCTACTTCAAACTTCTCCTCATCAAAATCCAACAGCATTCCTCGACCGGGAAACCTCATGCTCAAAGAATGCTACCCCTTGCCTAAGGACAAGGAAGAAAAGGTTGTGGCACAGAAAGTGCAAAAATCTTCGCTCTCTGTCAGACCAGTGACATTCAAGTCTACCACACCCCCGCCATCCTCTCTGTCAATAAAGCCAGTTGTGTCTAACAACAACGGACCTCTCACAAATGTGGAAGTGCATTATGTGGATAATTCTAATCCAAGTTCAAGTATAGACCTCATAGGAAAGGATCACACTGACTCAACTTCCAGCATGTGTAGGATACCCATGCCAAACTCAGAAACCAATCTTTCCAATCATCGACAAAGCTCAAGCCCCTTTGAAACAAATGAATCGGTTAAGTCGCATAACTTATTCTCTAACAATTCACCTGAAATAAACAGGTCCTCTGACAAAGACAGCTTAAATGTTTCTATAGAAAAATCTTCCCTACCTCTTGACTCCAATCCTCAGTCCTTCTCTTCCTCAAACCCCCCTTTAACCTCACTTCTACCACCAAAAAATCACATTCTCCCCAAATTTGTTATACCAAACAATTTGACAGTAAACAATGTGAACATAAAAGATGGGACTTTACCTATGCAAAAATTGGAGGCTAAATCAAATGTGTTGTGCACTGCCAGCGAAAATCGTGTTCTCATGGGAGCAGAATGTTCTTCTTTGCTTCGCGATACCACCAGCAAGGACAATGTGCTTGAACCCTCTAACCACTCTGATAATTGTGTCATGTCGGCAGAATGCATAGAGGAAAGTGATGACAGGGTTGACAGTATGACGGAACTTATATCAGATTCTTTCAAACAGGAAATCATCACCAAATCAGGCCTTAATAGCAGACCAAATAGCAGCTGTGGCTTTGTCTGTCGAGGTGCAACTCCAAAAGTGAGTAGAGAGAATTTGATTCCTAGTCCTGATGATGATGTATTCTACAGCAAGCATTCATCCAGAAAAGGGAGTGGTAGTGTAGCCAGTGTTTCTAAAAGTTCACGGTCAGGTTCAGGGAGGAGATCATCAGGAGGAAAAGCAAAATCTCCAACAACGCCTAATTGGATTGTTATGAAAACACCTCTGGCTAGAATTGAGAGTTTTCATAGTGATGATTTCGAGTGCCTGGCGGATAGTGAGCATCTGGATGGTGCGTCCTCCCCCTCTGCCTCCTCCATGTCAGTAACTACACCAACAGTGCCCTGTTTTGCTTATAAACTTCATATGATGAAGAAGAAACAAAGCAAGTTGAAAAATAGTAATTCAACCACCAGCAACAACAATAATAATAATGAAAGCAACTCTAAGCTGGCTCGTGAGGATTTCTCAACAAATCTCAGCCATAACAACACCGATGGGAAACAACAAAAGCACAAGGAATCACCGATGCACAGGTAAGTTTATGTTTATAACTGTTATATATATTTTTGTGTTATTGCAAAAGTGTGTCTCCAGTCAACGATGGTTTAAAAGCTTCAAGTTAATGTAGATGAGAAGGATTTGAATCAAATCTGTAAGCATAGGTAGGTGATGTTATATATCAGACATATTTTTCGTGATCAAAAGAGCACTCATTACACTGTTATTGATTGTTCAGTGGTACAGGTCTTTAACACGCTTCTACACTCTATTCTTTCAAATGTTTTTTAACTTTACCATACAATATGTATCATTAGTTATGCAATGAATACTTATATCTTTTCAGAGGTATTATTGTGAAATATTTGCAAAATGATCCTTGTTAAGATATTTGCTGTATGTATGTATGTATTCTGTGCTTGAATATAAAGTTTCCTCTTGGTTGTTTTCATATTGGGCAATTCTAGTGAATAATAATATATGACAAAATGTCATAACCACTTCAAAGATAAGAATGAAAGAATAAAATGATTTAGAATTTAGTATCACTCTTTTTTTAATACTTTTTATTACTTGGTACTAAGCCAAAATTAGATATAAGGTAAGAAAGGTCAGTAGCATATTTCAAAATGTTTTCAAAATTACATAACTATTAACAAAAGGTATCAAGTCCTATTGTTGGCCTTTATATTAGCAATCACTTTTTACACAATAAGATGTTGGAATTGCCCCTCTAAGGAATTAGTCATCAAACGTGTTGTACTATCTATCACTGAAACTAAACACATGCTTAAATGTTTCTACTTTCCAGAGAAATGTTTCAAAGCTTTTCATTATTCGAACACAAATACCTGTTCTGACTCTGTTAAATGATGTGTTGTTTTTTCTCTCTCTCGATGAATTGAAGAATATTCTGTCAGTATTGAATTTTCATTATGTATTATTATCATCAATAAACCCTGCATAATACAAAGAATACAACAGAGGCTGTCTAAAGAGTTAAAAGAACTGTTAGCTTTACTGTAGAATGCTTACAGTTTTCTCTCATCCTTGGTATCTGAATGTGATGTAGGTTTGAATCGGTTATGGACCCATTGCTCAGCTCTGGAAGTGACACGGAGCATCATGAGGATGTCCAGGATAGGATTGGTGCTCCAGGCAAGTCTAAGATACACCCGATGGGAACAGGTGTGTGTGTTTGGAGGAAACTAGCATGTAACAGGAATTATAATAAGAATAATAATGATAATAGTAATAATGATAATAATAATAATAATAATAATAATATTAATAATAATGACATTTATATGGCATATTTTAATACATAGTGCTCAATACACTGTAATGAGATTATTAATTTCTCTGATATCAAAAACTTAACACAACTTGCTTTTTATTTCATTTTCTGAAAGAAGAATGCAATTTTTGTCATCAACTTAAAAACATGCTTTGTTTTGTCTGTAAAAACTTTTGTGCTACATCATTTCCTTATGTTTTTGTTGACTTTTTCTCATTGTTTTAGTCTTTGAAATTCTTTGCACTTTCAAATTGAGTCTTTATTTTTAATCTAATGATAAGATAGGGAGTAAAAACCTTGGAAATCTTGATTAACTTTTTCAATTCATGTCAACGACATTCCATGTTTTTATATGAATATTTGTTGAAAAATCATTGAATATAAATTGTTAGTTTAACACTGGCAATTTACTTATTTATGATTTTGAAGGCAAAACCTTGTTTCTGACAGAAGAAAAAGAAGTGGAGCTCCTTTCCAAGCAGGATACCAAATGTATCCCTTACTCCAATGCCATCACTTTACAGCCCAACCAGGTGAAGGTAACAAAAGACTTCATAGCATTCTATTCCCCTTTAGTTCTATAAGTTTTGATCCATGAACAGTACATATTAATCACACAAAAATTAGTTTTCGTTTTTGAAACAGTTTTTATTTTTTAATCTTTCTTTACCTATTTCTGTTTTTTGGGGGGATGGGAAGGGGAGGGTGGACCTTAATCCTGTATGCAGAGCAGATAGTTTATTTGCAAATGACCTCACTATCTATAACACAAAGGAAGACCTCATGCTGAAAGATATAATTTAATATGATGAAAGCATTGTCTGTGTATGATTGAATCAAACTGTCATAAAATGTGTAATCAATGTCATGATATAATCATTTCACTGCTGTTACTTTGCCTCTTGTTATTAATCCACAATATCCATAAACAAAAATGTTTCCTATACCAGATATCACACATCATATCATATTATATCTATCATATGGAAATATGGGCTTGCCTATGTTTACATGAAAAAAGTACTTTAGTAGAATAATAAATATACCATGCTAATTTGTAAGACCCTTCTTGATGACAGGATAAATACGATGTATGCGTTGGATAAATTGAAAGAAAAGCAATAACAATCACAAAGTGTAGTTCGTTATTTGCTTCATTTAATTGTTTTCCAGATTTCTTCAAAGTTTGATTTTTCGTTGAGTTTGGATGCATAGATATGGAAATGAAATGACTGAAATATCATTGATATAAATCTAATGCTTTCAATATTTCATTAACACATAATTGTGCTTTGCTGTGCAGTTCATGGCAATGGATGTAGCCTATTGTTACATGATAGCAAGGGCAATTTTCATATTAGCTGCATGGTTCAAAGACATTTTTGATCATAGCTTTTTATAATGAAAACAGAGAAAGATTTAATTTTTAAAATAGCATAAATCTTTTGTGCACCTTTCTTAGTAGAATGCAGTGTCTCTGTAATCACCATTTTTTGTCACCTTGCTGTCTACTAGCATTTTGACTGAAAATATTCTTGCTCTATCTGAATGGGGACTTCGTTCAGCTCCATTATTTACGAGAAGACATCAATTTCTATTCCTTCACAAAGGACCAGACTGTTGTATGACATCAGGAGCGACTATTTGTTAAAATTCTACTCCGTGACTTCTAAAGACCAATGCATATTTTTCTCATATGAATTACTTTAAAAGCTACTTTATACTTACTTATAAAAATAATGATATTTACAATTCAGACGGCTATTGAACAAAACATGTGTTCCTCTAAGAGGAAAGAGAACAGGAGAAGAAAATGAGAACACATGGATTTTCCCCTTTATCTTTAATCATGAATAGATTTTATTGTTTGTTAATTATTTTCTTTGCTTTGTGGCCAGCCCCAAGTATTGTAAAGGCAAGTATTCTCAAAGCTATCTGGATTGGTGCTTGATCCATTTCTGCACTTTACAGGACTCCTACTTGTGATTGATTTCTTCCCCTCCAGAAATTTAATCTAGAGACTTTTTCCCAGAGGACATCTGTCAGATTTTTTTCAATCTTTCTATTCATGAAATGACTGTCATTTGTTTACTCTAACTGCGATATTATTCTCATTTTGTTTCAAAGATGAACTTTCCCTTCATTTTGTTTTGCTAAGCTTCAGAAAATTGAACTGCCAATCATCACTATAAATGTAAATGAAGCACACAAAAAATCTTTCTCTCTTTTCAACAAATCTGGCTTTAAGTATTATTTTTTTTGTTTGATTGCATTTTCTTTATATAAATAATAGCATGTATATATTTTTCTCTGTTTTGGGAATCTATGACTATGAGAAATCTTTAACCTGTAACAATTCAAAGAATTGAAAACCACAGTGGCTGCAGAACAAGAGAGGGGAATTTACTGAAAACTGCATTAATGGGTGGACTTTTCGTTCTCAGAGCATTTGTTACTATTCTCCTTCTTTTTTCAATTTTTTTTTTTATATAAAAAAAAAAACAAGCTCCTTTTTAATATCTAGATTCTTACCATAATCTTGTTTTGTAATGCATGATTTTATACCTAATATTTTATTTTTAATCCATTACATAATGCATGTTGCCAAGTTTACTTTTCCATTCTAACCAAATGTGTGGAGAAGTGAAATGCTTGCATTTCCTCAATTGTTCTTTCTTTTCATACAAAAAAGCAATGTGACAGACATTGTAATGATCCCATTACTTTAAGGTTTAACGTTAAGAATGTTTACAATTTAATAAGGGTCTATAGTTTTCAATAAAAGCATGAAGATTTTTTAACAACTTCGAATTGAATCAAGGGCAGAGACATTAGTGTAACAATCCTTGATTTTAAAGGAGTTTTGGGGGGAGGGGGGGATTTGTTATCATTCATAGGAAGATATTTTATTTACCAGATTCTCCAATTAGTGTTAATTATGATTCTTTTTTTTTATTTGACTGCATGATGGTTTATTCTTCATTCATGTGTGGTATGTGCCAAGGATTTTACACATCTTTGTGAACCTTGGCTTACAATAGATGTTGATTAACATTTTGGGATGTCATTTTGAACATTGCATGAGGGATTTATTTCAAGGAAATATGTTTTGTGACCCATAAGATCAAATGTTAGATTGATATATTGTCTTGAGTTGAGGATGTATTATACCTTTCCTTACCATTTGAATGCAATGGGGGGGATACGGCTTAAATGTTATAGATTTTGATAATATTTTACTTTCCTGTGAAAGTAAGCAGATAAATGGGTATACATTCAAACAGACTTTACTGCTTTGTCTTGAAAAGGTAAGCAAAATTGCCATGCAGCAAAGTGATTAGATAGACCTTTGTCTGCTTTAGTATCAAAAGTTATTCCCTGGTTTAAATGTATCTACCCGTATTTGCTCATGCCACATCAGATAGATTCAGGTCTCTAAAATTTAAATATAATTGATGAGAACAAACGTTTGGAGCTCCAAATGAAACATATTCATTCTTCTCAGGATTGTGGTTTCCTTTGAAGAGTAAAGCAAAGATACATTAGGTAATTAGCTGATTTGTCTTTTGTGGTATTTATTTCTTCACCATACATTTACACCTCTATCCTAAGATATTTTACAACTATTACACACTAAAATCAATGGATTTTTTTTATTGATATCATTTGGTTTTTTTCAGAACTCAGTCAAAAAATGCCCAAAGATAATGCAAGGTTCAGAGACAAGTGGAAAGAAAAGAACATTAGTAAAGAACATTGCATGGAAGAAAAGTTTTGCCCAATTTCTCAAAAGAAAACGCTGTCATCATAATGCTGTACCAACATCACCGCCTCACCAACAATCACAACAGCAACAGCAACAGCAACAACAGCAACAACAGCAACAGCAGCAACCATTAGCACATCAGCAACAACAGCAACAACAACAGCAGCAGCAAGAGCAAGTATCATCTCTAAGCAATAACAACAACAATGATTTACGTCGGCCTGTTTCTCAAAGCTCTGTTTCAAGAAATGGCACCAACACACTCACTTCCAGCCAACCTTCCTCAAACAAAGTTTCAACGGATAGCTCCACCAGGACTGAAAACTTCTCCACAACTGGAAGGGAGGACAACTGCAAAGTCATTAAGGACGTTGATTCTACAAATCTCAATCCTACATCTCTCCCTCCAGTCCTGGTGGAGCCTAGTCTCACAGGTGAATTTTTTATTAGATCTTATTTCTCAATCACTTAAAGATCTTCTTATATTAAAAATTTTAAAAAACTCTAAATTTTCTGCTGTTGACTTTCAAAACATCTGTCTTTGAGATAACAAGATTGAAATCCTCTTGTCAATCACAGGTAATTTTTTTGGTTATGTTAATAATGTGTCAGTTCAATTAGAGTTACACTGGCTATATTCTTGAGTGATTAGCAGAAATTGGCATGCAACGTCATGTTGATTGTGAACACAAATTTAAGAGTTCCACTGCCATGTTTTATACATTCTAAGCTTTTAGGTGAGACATTTGACTTAACTTACCGCATTGAACTCAAATATATCTGTAATGCAGTATATTCCAGGCAAAACCTCACTTAATGCTCTTTGAGGATATTATTATGACATACTTCAACCATGAATAAGCATTGTTTAAGTGATTTCATTTATTTAGTCAGTTTATTTTGATACTGCATTTGATATAACATTTCAAGTATCAAAGAAAATAAAACCAATTAAAAAATTTAACTTTAAAATTCTTAGCACAAAATGCATTTTAAAATTCATCATTTATTGAACTTTTTTCATCTGCATCGCT
>JAUELH010344290.1:0-10677 GCA_031471375.1 Hermissenda crassicornis | reverse complement strand
GGAGAAATTGTTGGTCATGCTATAGTAGTCACATGTTGGAGATAGTTCTAAAATCAAAAAATCAAAATATGAAAAAATAAAAGGTGTCCAAGTAAGATATATCATGTTTAGTAAGGAACGGAACTGATTCTATTTTCAGTTGATTTAAAAATCAGCCAAAAAATAAATTTTCTATGAGTGTTACCTTTCTTTTAGACATGACTGTATTTTTCCAAGATCTTCTATTTTATAAATAATGATCAATAAGTTATCTGATACATTGATTTCTTTATGATGCATGCTAACTAACATCTTCCATTGCTGGCTTATGTTTATCCCACAAATTGTATATCAAAATTTTCAAATATTATTATTATTGAGATTACCTAATTTACAAATATTATAGCGGGTTTACAGAATTATTGTTGAAATAGATGTCAACACGTAAAGCCACCCCTTTTATGAATAAAAGCATACTTTTTCTAACTGGCATATTTGCTAATTCAAATATCTCCTTCAGAACTGATAGAGCTTCATTCATCCCCTCCTCTCCCCCTGTGCTCTCCAAGTCACACTGCCCGTGTGTTTGATTTTACCCTGAATTCTGACACCCATAAAGTGAAGTCATCCTGCCTTTTTGGATGGGGGTCATGCAGAGATTGTGGAAGGGGGAATACCTCATCTGAGGAGGTGAGGAGGTTTTGGGATAGAAATCCTATCATGATCTGACTAAAAGTCAAATGCAGGAAAATGGATTGCGAAATTTCAATCAAGACAATACACTTGGATATTATAATTATAATTTAGCGCCAGAATATATCAGTCAAAGGACTAATAAAGACGGTAAAATTAACACAGCAGAATCAGTTATATTACAAGAGCAATGGATTAAGTTCAAATAGTGATAATTCATATTGATATAAAAAAATTACGCAACAAAATTGTATGATTTTTCTCTAAAAAGAGACTAACTAAGATACCTCCCCATATTTTTCTAAAGAACAGAATTTATTTTGATATCCTGGAAAATATTCTAAATAATGATCAGCAATTGTTTACTATTCTATCATATCATATCATAATTAAGGATGCATAGGATCATATCCTTTACCTTTCACAACAATATACAATCTTGTTCATGTTCAACGTCAATGCAAAGTCGAAATGTAATAAATCTCACAAAATGATTTAAAATCAATCACGGTCGTATTTTAATTAATCTAACTCTTCATCAATCAAAATCTTAAAGCAATCAACAGAACAGACATATTTTAGTTGCAAACCAAATATTATTCATGAGATGAATGAATGAGTTTTATCTAATTCTGGTATTACATAATGAAATATATATTTTACATTGGTCACCTTTAATTGTTGAAAACATGAAAAAAATCCGTTTGATCCAAATCATTGACATTATGAATAATTTTTGCATCAAACTTATCAGCCTTCAAATGGCTATAAACACTGCAGTATCATACGTGAACAATAACCTAGAAATTGATACCTAGGATTAGTAAGACATTTTGAGTTGAAACTTACTTTTAAACTATTATTCATTCAAGTTTTGCAACAATATGACCATTGACTATACAATGTTATTGAGGATCCATCAACATCTCCTGTAACTGTAATACTTCATCAGTAGAAGTGTGGAAACTATTTCTGATGCCACAAATTCAACCAAGACAAAAAGTTATTGTGTCAATGACTTCTAGCAGACTACCATGATGACTACTGAAAGAGAGTCTCCCATTCAACTATAATTGTTTTCATGAATTGGATTTAATACTACAAATATACTCCCTTTGGATCTTCTACACACTTACAAATTTCCATAATGCATAGAATTCATCCCAATATTGGGTAAAACATAATTGCTGGAAACATGTTTCACTAAAAACTGACAGGAGGCTAATACATTTTTCTATGAAAGTAGGAAGTAAAATGCTGCCTAGATATTGGAGAAAAATTGAGAGGGAGAGAAGGGGATGAAGAATTCATTGAATTGAAATTTTAAGGAGCTTAACTCCGAATTTTCTTTTTGCCATGTGTTGAATAGGAGCACAGAGATATAGACTATATTTTGTTGTTCTTTTCAGAATTTCGCATAATTAGGTGCCAGCTACCTTACAGACAATACCTTTCTTTATTGTGAAATTATTATAAAATCAGTTTTTAGCTATGACGCATAGCAGTTATATATGTGACTGAACAAACAGTCAGATGGCTAATAATCTTTATAAAAGAAGGTAAACACTTTCAATGTGTTGGAGGAAAATGAGAGGGAGAGAAAGGGATGAAAATTTCATGGAATCATCGTTTTAAGAGCAGAATATGTGCTGAATAGAGGCATAGTGATTGTCTGTGTTTTCATCAGTAAATTTCAAAGGTTATCAAAGACCATTGAGTTATGCGAATTCATTTGCACCTTGCTATTATCAAAAATGAGATTTTATCCATGAGATAAGGTAGGTTTAGTTCATTGTTTCACAAACAAAGACATTTTTAAAAATGTGTATTTATTGCAAGAAGAGACCATTGCACAAGTATTATCAGTCACTGTGTGAGATTCCCAAATTGCAAGCTTTCAGGTATCCTTGAATCATCTCACAGTTCATTTTATTACTTACTACTCTGAATCTGAAAAAAACATGAGTATATCCTGGTGCTGATTTTCAGGGAATCTTTTTTCCTCATCAATTTGTGTGTCCATATAATATAACATCACTGTTTGATAATGTTGAAATCCATGTGATCCTTAAAGTATTCTATGATTTCAAGCCTGTCCTCCAATTACTCAATAGTGTTCAAGTCACACAGTCATGCAACAGGATAGAGTAGACAAAGGTAGTCCCTTGGTTTTACTTGCTTTTGTGAATTCAAGAGAATTTTCTCTAAGCTGCAAGATTTGTTTTTGCCTTGGCTATCTGCTTTTTTATTGTGGCATCTTAAAATGAAATTGTTTTATTTCATCAATGTCATTGAATAACAAGAAGAATCTTTTTCAAGGGAGATAGATGTAACTCAACTACTTATGTACTTCTAGAATTGAGCTTTGCTTTATCATTTCATATCAGTCTTGGAACGGAATATCTCCAATCATTTCATTCTTTCTTTATAACTTACCCTTATTACCTTTTTTGTGTAGATTAACCTACAATCTACATTAATAAAAATAACCTTTACAATTTTAGTGTGTTATCTTTATCTGCTTAGCGTTAACATACAATTGAAACATATTAGTGTTTAATGTCACAATTTTCATATGATTGAAGCAGAATAATTTGTCTTACCTTTTATGTGAAATAAAGTCTTATTCATGCTCTTCATTGGAAATATTTATTGTATATGGCCATCAGATTATTCCGTCAATTTAGGCATTAGCATTGACTTCATTAGATTTAATGACTTAGCAAACCAATCCTATAAATAATAATGAAATCACAATGCACAATAAATTACTAATTAGTTTCGGGACACAATATATTATTATAGTTAGTTATATAATTAGTAGTTTGTGCATTGTGATTTTATTATTATCATACACTCCCTTTGGGTTGAGCACTATCTCCTTAAAGGTGTAAGTATTTATTAATCTATTTGCTTCTTTATTATATTATAATCCTAAGAATAGATTTTTTTCATAGCTGCTGTTCTCATTGCAATTTTTTTTTGATATTTTAAACGACAATGTGTTGGTGTGATTTAAATCTCCATTGAGTAATGAGACCAACCAGATAGAAGAACAATCCTTTAAACTTTTTTTTTCTTTTCTCTTACAGGACATTGATTGTTATTCACCTCATGAGCCACCAGTTATTTTGCAGTTGAAACCTTTAGGAGAAAACAACCCCCCTCAAGAAACCACAAATTTTTCACAAACTTTCCAGTTTTCACCTACATGACAAAAGCATTCCCTCTCTTTGGAAACCACACATCTTTCAATAATTTCTGGATTTGTTTACAAGTTCAAAAATGATTTTGTTTATTTATGTGCTTTACTATTTATTTTATCAATTGTTATACATTATGATCACATATACTGCATTAGGATGAATTATCTTTAACCTTTAGTTAGAAATTGTTAATGATTTTTAGTTTAAAAACAACTGGATTTTTTATGAACTCATCACATTTCCTTCAGAGTTCAGTTCCTTCAGTTCAGTGTGGAATAAATTCAATGAATAACAATCAAATACATTTCAATATTTGCAAACAGACCACTTTGTTTACATTCAACTCTTGCAGCTTTTGATCAGGTTTCAACGAAGTCGATAGTGTAAACTCATGTGGCCTAAGTAATGCCATATATTCCACAAAGCTATACAGAAACTATTTCAAAGATGAATAACCGTGCAAAGCTTCATTTCTCCATCATCACAAAATTATAGTACATATCAATATCTTAATATGAATTAATCAGAATTCATCTTAATTGTATGATAATTTCAGTGTTCCGGTTCAAAGCTCCTAATGTAATGTCACTATCATGTATCTTTTTTCATTATCATCATATATTTTAGGATATTGTGAAATAATGATTTAAGTTACTATCACATAATACATTACTTGCTTCAAATTTGACTAAACATTTAGAGTGTAAGATTGACAGGTAATGTTCTCATAAAGTTTTTGTAAAAAATATATTATTCAAATAAAAGCGGCCAAGTGATAGTGATAGTTGAGAAGCATTACATCAGGTGAGTAAAAAAAGGTGTGCCGCATTTTGATGTTTAGCATCTGCCAAAACGTTTATATCTGGCTAACTATGAAATGTTCTGAATTGTATGTATAGGAGAGGAGCAGTAGTCCAGTGATTGAGGCATTGTAGTTGTGACCCAAAAGATAAAGGTTTGAGCCCCACCATTCGTATATTTCCTTGGGCAAGAAATTCACTCCTATTGCCTCACTCAATCTAGGTGTAAATTGGTAACAGCTTGGTGGGAAAAATAATCTTCAATAGACCAAGGTCCTATCTAGAGCTTAACAACAAATCACTATTACTTGTACGCTTGGCGCTATAAAAACCAGGATAAGCTCCGGCCATCTGACCTCACTGCTCTTAAAGGACTTATTTACCTATTTAGTACTTACGATACTTTACATAATACTGGGACATCCCATCCAGACAATTCTGCATAGAAAGGGAAAACTTCTACAACGGTTAGATTGCAGTTCTTAATTGTGAATTATTGATCGAGAAGATGCATGTAAAACTTGACAATTGTTGGGGTTGCTTCATATTTAAAAGGTGGTTAGTTAGCATACTATCAAATTTGACATAATTTCAAACTTCACTTATATTCAGTTTTAAACATCAATATTCAGGATATTTTTTACACTCACCCTACATATTATGGGGATACAAAGCTGGTGTGGATAGTTAGGTGTTTTTTCATCAAAACTTCTTTGCTTTTCAGTCAGCTGAACTTTGTCATTTTGAAGTAAAACTTCTTGAAAAGAGTCAAAAAGTGATTCATAATAAGATAATAAATGTTGCAAGTTGCTGGGAAGCATTATGTATACAGATGATATTTGCATACAAACAGAGTTGCTTACCACTTCGTTAAATGAGTGCATTATGATTAACACATAAACGGCTTTGTTCATTGCAATTCTAGTGATTAGTCCACCTTGGTCCCAGTACTTCAACATTTGTGAAGCGGTCTAACAAAACATCCTGGCCAAACACCATAGAGGACCAGTACAAAACATGCTAGCAGTTGTGCAAGATGTTTTCATGAATCATGCAGAGTTGGTGCTATTATTATACATTGATTCCTAAGAACCTCCCTACAACAACATGCTCTGAAACTATGCTCTGAGATTTTTTCTTAAATTCAAACCTTTAAAGACAATTTTCTTTGACACATTGTAAATGAGTGTCTGTAATTTGTCCCAACCTTAGACATCTTAAAAAATTCAAAGATATTCTTATTCAGATAGTACTTTATTATACAGATATGACATTTTGAAGGATTTGTTTCACGATATAACATGTAGGGCCATCACACATTTGTTTATATTCAATGAAACATTATCATTTTTTGGTTTTTAAATGAACGGTGAAGATGTATTTATTTTGCATATAAGTGAATTTAGTGTAAACAAGAGTAGAAAAACTGGTTTTTTTCTAGAGATGATCTTATGATTTGAATGATTTTCAATTCACAAAGGTATATTGTACTTATGTCATCTTTGAAGATAAATGTACGACATTGGTGTTTTGGGGTGTCTGCAAATTTGTATGATAATACTAGAATGTAGAACAATATTTGGAAATAAGTATAATTTGATGAAAATGTTGTGTATCTAATGTCGGTGATTCGTTGGGGAATAAGGGACTGTTCCAGAAACAATTGTGATCATGAAAGACTACTGTGCTTTCAGTGTGTGGACTTAATTTGCAAAAAGAATATTACAATGTATGTGCAGGCATTTGCATATTTTAGAAGGGTCACTGTGATTTAAATTGTTTGATGACATTTCAATCTTTTGGATAGTGTTTTGGTGAAGGTGACTAAACATGTTATCAAAGTTCTTTTGATTTTCTACATTCATAATGAAGTTGATGAAATCTGGTTTCTTTGAACAAAAATCATATCAAAAGTTAGACTGTACTCAGTGTGTAAGGAATTCATTTTTTTTTTGTCATGTCTAATTGCTTCGTAAAGTTTGGGATTAATCAATCGACTAGTTACATGAATTATTAGTATAACAAACCGTTTTCTAAGTGCATATGGTTGCTTTTTTTTAATTGACTGTCATAGAGTAATAAGCACTCAGAACTTAAAGAGTCTAGCAACTTGTGGTGGTGAAGGCTAGAGAATGATATTTGACCACAGTGTAACTCTTATATATATATATATATAACAATTAAGTCGTAACCAAGTGTAAAACTACTAAAAATTATGGAGGTATTTAAATAGTGCATGAAGGTATGAATGTAATTGTGTCCATGTGTGTATTCGCAAACAATAGAGTGGTGAAGAAGAGTGAATTGTAATGAGGCTCATGATGATAATACATTTTTACTGAAATATGACATGTAACAATGACGTTGTAAATATCATGTATACATTGCCTACTATTATTGCTATCAATAGGATTAAAATGCTGGCCATTTTATCTTATATTACAGTGAAAGAAAGTTAAAATAGACATGTTTACTCTTTCAATTTCAATTATTCCATTACTGCATTTGAAAATAACCTTGATGTAACTTGTTGACACTGGTTTTTTTCCTTTATCATTGGATTGGATTTTGTTGTGTACATATTATCTAGATCTAAGTGACTCCAATACTGTTTTGTTGATCTGTGATATTGCATTAACCTTTTATTTGACCGTGCATAATAATCATGTCACTTGCATTGAATTAAATGTTTCGGGTAGAGATTTGCATTTAATGCGCATTCGCATTCAATTTCTTTCTGATCATTAATGTGTATACTGAATTTTTTTTCATGATTACTATTATCCTTCATTTCTCTACTGATGTAAATAGTTATGGCATTTGAATTGGAGATGGGTCTCAGTGTTTAAACACAATGACAATACATTTCATCATTAATCTCATGTCATGTTAACTTGACAATGTAACATTATGATAGAAATGCAGCCATATGAAATAATACAATATGAGAACTAAGCAACTTTTCTTAAAAATTCATTATTCCTTTGTTCCACTTCAAAGAAACATAAGCGTGCAGACTTCATACTCACAGCATTCTTTTTACTTTCATGATTATTAACTTATTTTTTTCTTCATTACTGGACACTGGGGTGACTTAAGTGCTCTGTCTTTTATTTTTCTATGCAACTTTCCCTCTCACAAGACATGCTAATGTTAACTTGTCTTTTGTACATACTTATGCACTGTTTCATACAACTTTCCCCAACCTTTTCAATCATTTTTATCAGTTCTCTCTTTTCTCTTTTAATTAATATTCCAAAATGCTGCCATGCAAATGCAAAATGCGACCACACCACAAAGTAACAGCATAGCGCAGAGTGAAACCTGCCTTGTCTTGAGATTGAGAATTCTTTAACAGAATAGTTATTTCATTTTGATTATGTAAAAGAAGACATTATTACAATATTATGCACAAAAATGTTTGTGGTTTGGAGTCCTTTGTTCTTTGTATTGCAGGAAAATGCTTGATCCTTCTGTTAATCTTGCAACAATGCAGTTGATTTATTCCAACCATCGAAAACCAGATGCCATTCAATTGAATTTGTTTACTTGCTTTCTTTTTCATTTGCAGAATGCACATGTTTATGTTGTCAACATAGCTCCGTCAAGTCCCTTGATTCAAAATCAAACTCATGTCATAATTCATTAGCATTTTACAGTGGAAAGTTGATGATGTTATAATGCCAAAGGTTTTGGCAAAAATTTTGAATCGTATGGTAGATGCAGTCTAGTGACTTGTTATAGAACAAACATAGAATTCAACTGAAAACCATATAATGTACGAGAGGGAAATAGATTGTAGTTCATAATATAGCATCTGATAACTTGATCAAATCAGCAACCACTATTCCTTCATTACAAACTATTAATTCCCAATGTAATTCTTTGAATTTGATATAGAACAATGATGTATTGAACTTGAAATAGACCTGAAAATGTTTGAAATATGTACCTTATCCATCATTAATGCCATTAGATTAAAACTGTAGAATTGATCAGGTAAAAAGTCATCGGGTATTAGTGGCAAATGTCACAAGATAATAAGATAATTTATATTAGATCTTATTTATATGCCTATGTGGTTTTTTTCCTGTTGTCTCTTTATTTTCATTTTGAGGTAGAAACCAAGGCAACGGTAAAACAAAAAGCAACTATGGGTTGCTTTTTAAGCAATAAATGTGACTTGATGCATTTGCCTCATCTCCAGCTCATTTAAACTTCAAATGCATAGGGATTATCCAGTTTGTATTGAGAATTGAGGGGTGTTTCCCTCCATTATATCTGGATGTTTCCTGTTGTTGACACGGCATAAGCGGTATAGACAAGATGCTATTTTCAAGGGAATGAATGGGAATTAGACACATGAAGCTATTTGAAAAGATGATTATTTACTTCATTTGTATCATATCATATTAGATCATATGGAAACTGGATCAGATAACCCGTAAATGCCCTGTGTTTAATTTATTTAGTGTTTAAATGGAGCAACTTAATCATTACAAAAAAAAATGAGGTTAAAATGTCACAAAGGTGTATCTCAAATTCTAAAGCTATTTATGGTTAATGTTTGTTTGTCATTGTTTTTTGTATCACATATAAAATTATTCCATATTTTGATTGCACAGAGTATTTAAGTATAAGAGTTTTGATCAATTGATGTAAAACACCCTGTGATAATAATCTCAAAGTTACCACCTACAGTGAATGTAACAGAAGAATATTAAAAAAACAATCTATGTTCTCAATACCATGGACCAATTCATATATTGAATCTGATCCCCTCTCCTTCTTGTTTACTTTGAAGATGGAAGATTTATGAATTTTGATGCATCTTCATAAGACATGCCTTCTAATAATAGTAATTTAGTGGCCCATCTTCAACATTTTCACAGATGATTAGTTGTCATTTCAATAACAGGCTCCAGATCTATTTGCAATATTCCAGAACAGGTTTAATAATGGATAAGTACCGTGTAACAAACATGTAAGCACCCATATAATTAAAACTTTGAAATATAATAGCAATACATTTTACATTTTGTAGCCTTATTAATGGTATTAGGAACGTGAATGTCTAAATACTAAATGTGTAGGTATCACTGATAACTAAAAGAAACAAAATTTCAAACCGAAAATAGAAAATAATCTTACATAGTTTATTTGTGAATGCATAGCCATAATATCACACACGTTTCTTTTGAGTTAATTACCAAAATACATAATACCCAAAAAATAAGGGGCTTGGACATACAGAAGGGGAAAATCAAACAATGTGCTTTTTTTGTTTGTTTCAAAAGCAAATCTAAGAGCAGATCTTGATCGTATCTGTACTTTGAACGATAATTCAAGTTTGTGATGCCAGAAAAAAGAATTAACTAATGTCATTCAGTGTCTTAAAGGAGAGACAAAGAGATCAAAGAAATGATTTTAAACGAATAATTTGGATGTGATAGTAACAAGTGTTACCACTGTGTTTTCATGATGTGATAATGTTTTGCTCGAATTATAGAAAGTCATTTTATTATTTCACAATGTTGTCAGACACTGTCCTCCAATCCATGGTATACTTTCTTTAAATGAAAATTTTAAATAAAATAATTTTTCAAAATTTCAAGTGAAGAATAATAGTATCACTATCACTGATCAATAATGAAAATGTGAATATTTAGACAGAGGTTTTATTGCACATTTCTATTACATAAAACAACTATAAGGTTTTTTTATTTCCTCTATATTTCATCACAAACTGATGCCTACATATATCTGATAACCTCTAATGGTATGACTTGTAACATTAAGGTTTAAGAGAGTAAAAGGAATGTGATGTACTTCACACACATTTTTCAATGCATTGTTTGTAATATATGACTATTAACTATAAACTGGCCATATCATTAAAATGTGATTGGACTGTAGCATTAAAGAGCTACTCTCTCTCTCTTTCTCTCTCGCTCTCTCTCTCTCTCTCTCTCTCTCTCTCTCTCTCTCTCTCTCTCTCT
>JAUELH010343185.1:0-14142 GCA_031471375.1 Hermissenda crassicornis | reverse complement strand
CGTGCTTCTGGGGATTGAACCGCCGACCCTCGGCTCTAGTGGCGAACACCTAAACCACTCGGCCACCGCGCCGCCTATTATAATTATTAACGTTATTATATTCTCACCTCCAAGACATGGAGAAGTCATCAGGATAAGGTCCTACTCTGTTGTAGTCTGAGCCATCTCGTTTCTTCAGGACAGCATCGATTTCGCTATCATAAGTACCACAAAGACCTGATGTGTGAGAAAAATAATATACATGTCAAATTGGCATATTTGCTTTCATAAAAATAAGATAGTATCATATCAACTAAAGCAATAAATGATTTGATCATGTTTAATCTGTGTATGACCATTTCTAATGCAACACATTTACAGATTTTAATATAATTAAAATAATGAACAAGGTGTTTCATATGACAACACTGATTCCATTGGGTAGGATGGAGACGGATGGCTTACTCACCACTAGTCATATTAAAATCCATGGGAGATGCCACAATTAGAACTGTGAGATAGTCTTTCTTCACTTCCACTTCAACTACTGTTCCAGTTGGAATTTCGATCTGTCAATAAAGAAACGAAAATATAGAAGTATTGCTATGTAAAAATTAATTTGAGACAAGATAGCCTAGTGGTTAGTGGCTCAGACTTCAAGACATGAGTACGACTCCTTCCAAGAATATATTGTTTTCCTTGGTCAAAAAATTTCACTATGATTGCCTCTCTCGCCTCAGTTGTAAATTAATGCCTGGCTGGTTAAGAGAGCATTTTCTTTGTCTGAAAAATTGTTGAAAAGTTGCTAGACTTATTCAACGTGTTCTGTGCTTGTTGTTGGCTAAGGGAGTGAATTTGCTATTGTAAGGAACCATTAGCCTGGTAATACTGTGATTATGCAAACCTCCTTGAAAGAAATAATTATCCAAATAGTATCACATTGTCTTGACATGTGTAATCAATACTAGTCTAATTGACTGATTGTACTGATTGTACTGATTTGACTGATTGTAACGATTGTACTGATAAAATGGCAAGGTGTGAATACTGTCCAAGAAAGAACTCTTGACACTCAACCTGAGCCTGTCATACAATGGAAACTTTGAGCACACATGTGGATTTGTGTGCATTAGAAATGAATTGTTACCATTACTACTATTACTGTAGTAATAAGATTTCAAGATCTTGGCCATGTTAAAATTCAAACAGGATTTTTCCTAGAAGATTATTTACTTACTTGATACTTAAGGCCCCCACCAATTCTTCTGATGGAAGTTCCATATTCAAATGCTTTTTCAACAGCCTGGTAAAGATTAATTTTCAGGGCTATTTCAGTCTGGATGTCTGTTTTGGGCCCACATCTGTCAATAACAATGACATCATCACCTGACCTGACTGCCACACCACAAGCACACGATCCTTTCTCTTTGCCACCACAGCGCCTCTGGAATGTTCTCACCTGTAAAAGTCAAAGAAACTATTACGGTTTTCATTCTTTCCTAAAAAATGTACAACTATCAGAAACTATGTAATAAATAATATATTTTTCTATGATTTTCACTTGCCTCGTCATCATTGCAAACCAGCAGCCTGTTAGACCTATGCCCTTTGGCTTGACATCATGGAGAAGAATTTTTTCTAGTGTTAGTCCCTTGCCTAATCAATTTCATACTGAATATTTGCATCATTCATTAGTACCTTTGGTAAATTTGAATTGAAAAAGTCACATCTTGCAAACTGTAATGGCTAAAAATATACATCAAGGCAGCACATTAAGGTAGGAAAATAGAGTCAACACAAAAGTCACTTCCAACCTCATATGGTAAATTGTCGTGAGCATACAGGACAAATTCCCCCTCCATGAAGTTGTGGTAGTAACGTCCATCAAACGTCGTGATGTGAGGGTCACCGGCCACCACACAAATTGACCCCAAGTCCTTGTTGACAACAGTCACCTGAGTAACCAGATATACCACAACATAAAAATTGCATCTCTTGTTTTCAATGAGGGCAATAATTCAGTTCTTTTGTGTTGTCGCTTTGCTCTAACATTCAAAATATAATCTAATTAGTAGATATTGAAATATGATAGAAGATATACAGATTTTTAAAAATTCATTAATAATATATGTTAAAAATGATAATAAACCGAAAACAGCTTGAAATGAACGTTAGAATTTACATTCAGACTCTGACCCATTTAGCACCTAGCTTTATGAAAACAGTCTAATCATTTCAATTCCTACCCATCTTTATAATTGTGATACCTGATAATTGAAACCGTCAGACAATTGTCAAAAACCTAACAGTTACCAAATCAAAGTAAAAAAATACTGGAAAGCTTCTAATTGTGTGGCTATCATCAAGAATAAAGCTGACCTACCTCGACATCTTGGAGACTCTGCATCTGTGATTCCTGACCACTCTTGCTAAGGACTGCAGCTGTGACGGCAATTTGCCTTGTCTCGTCTTTGTCTTGGACCATGTCCATCTTTGCTACCAATGGAATCTCCAGGGTTTGCTGCCAATTGGTAGATGTGATTGTATACCCACAGAAAGCTTCCCCTTCAGAACTGGACGCACCGACAACAAGCTGAGCTATTTCACCTCCAGCAGGGCAGAGCAGATCCTTGGAGCTGTTCTCAACTTTGACCCTGACAGGGATGGAACAATCTGATCCTGAATCATAGGTGTCGCAAAGGAATGATGGTGGAGTGTGGCTCTTGATTCGGATATGTTCTCCCTGTTGACCTTCAGCTACTGTCAGCATTTGTGCACTTAGAACCTATGATGGACAAAAGTCAATATAAAAAAACTGTCTTAAATATTAACTAAAACTATACTATATTATACTACATTTTCTTCCTCAATGTTACTTCATGTTCACACAATCTCATGCCAATCTCAGTCATTTTCTTGTAAAACATTCCTTCAGTTAATTTGCACCTGGAATAGCTTATCATTTAATAAATACAATAGTTCAAAATCAAATGGATTCTTTTTATAAACTCATCTGTCAATAGTCACATTTTATGTCTTAGTCAATTCATTTGATGGGTTTCTTCCATACATTGCAACTCATTTTTTGATAAAAGAAATCAAATCCAATCATGGCTTGGTGAATTTAATCATACTTTACCTCAAGATGTAACTTGATCCTGTTGCTGCGTCTCAATGCTCCAAAACTTGCTTCACAGGTTTCATTGAAACATAGACTGAGACCACAAGAAAGCTAGAGTTGAAAGTAAAAGAAAATTATTATGCTAATATCATTATCAAAGAATCCTATTATTCTTTGCAAAGAAAAGATTAGTAAAATCACAATCAGACACAGATAAGGAAAGTGAAGATGCAGTGTAACAAGATCCCATGGTATACCATATGCCCTCAGCCCTATATCTCAATGGAATGTGCTGCCTTATTGTTACATATCCTACTGACAAAAGAATCATTTGTATTTCATGAATAGACATGTCATCAATTTAGTCAGTGTGTGGTAAGACTGATTATTCAGTAAAGTCATCTAAAAACAATGAATAGAAAACGAATCAGGTAAAACTCTCACATGGACACTAGAATAAAGCGATACTTCTTCTTTGCATCTCCTTAAAAAAATTCCCCCCACCCCCCCCCCCCCCCCCCCCCCTTATATGCCTTCATAGTTTTGTGATGTCTGTATTTGAATTTTAACATGCATGACATTGTCATTGTTCCAACCATCTTTGTAAAGAGCTCCTGAGAATCACATTATGCAGGGGAGTGCTATAAAAAATATCTATTATTATTGTTAATTGAATGCCTGCTTACTTCAGTGTTGTAAGACAAGTTTGTCAGTAGAGAATTATTCATCAAAGCCGTGTACTGTTCCTCATCTGGACTTGACATCACCATACTCTTTATAACAATCATGTCATCAATGAACCACTCCACATGTGCTTGCACAGAGTCATTCCTCTTCAAAGAGAATTGACATTGCAGTGTGAAGTCATCGCTTTGGCCTGAAACATCCCGGGCAATGCTTGCCACAGGGTTGGCTAGAAGAATAGGTTTCTCAACATCTGAAAAAGAAAATCATTTTGCCTTTGACACCAGCTTACCAACTCCGTCAGAGATTTATAAAGACAGTTGTCATAAAATCATGTCTATACATTTTATCTTGCATTGAGTGGGCCGCATCCTTTACATAACTTTAATGTGTAATGTGTTAGACAGGATGTGAAATGACAGGATGTGAAACAACAGGATGTGAAACAACAATTTTTAGAACTTAAAAAGTTTGAAATAAAGGCCTCTGAAATGAGGAAAGCAGTCTGGATCCAAGAAACATAATTAAAAAAACTGGCATACATACCATGTTGACAAGTCCATTCTTCAAAAACATATCCTCTCCATCGTACAAGACTGTCTCTTGCATCTTCGCTTGTCTTAGTGGATAAAATACATAGGTTGCCATCTCTAAAGTATTGAACTGATCTGCAAAGGAAAGATGTTTCTTTGAAACAAAGCAGTTTGCACTTCGTCATGGAGGTCACACTTGAAATCTCTTTGTCACCGGAACCCAAAATGGCAAAGCCTGGTTGTCGCTTCCAAGTTACGCCGCTCTTGTGACAAGGATCTGTAAAAGGAAAATGTCATTCATTCATGAATCTATTACATGACTGATATAAACCATATCAATACATAAGGACAAATATACCGTATACATCCATGGTTTCTCTATGTGACTAATATAAACCATATCAATGCATAAGGAAAAATAAACCGTATACATCCATAGTTGCACTATGTGACTGATATAAACCATATCAATACATAAGGACAAATATACCGTATACATCCATGGTTTCTCTATGTGACTAATATAAACCATATCAATACATAAGGACAAATATGCCGTACACATCCATAGTTGCACTATGTTCCATGTGCACTAAATGCTTCATTAATCCCCTGAAGATCTCTACATCCTTCTCTCTCCATTCGATCTAGAAGTACACTAGATTGAGTAAGGAACAGATTAATTTAGTAAATAGTGCATTTCTAAAATATATGGATATAACTTGACATTGAAACCACTGATTATAAGACACATTTTTTCTATCTGGGGACATATTACCAGATCAAATCTCATAATATTTCAATGGAGACCAACAATTCAAAAACTGGACCACTCACTGTTTTCACAATTCCACTCAAAGTTGAGTATTTCACTACTGCGCATAAAATAATAATGCATTAGCCTTTTGTCTCCAGTGTTGTAGGCGCACTCTTGGCTAGCGCTCTTGAAATCAAAAGAGTAGCAGGTGGTCTCATTCAAGCATCCCACTTTGCATTCATCTTCTGATCTGTTTTGGTAATTCCCATGTGAAAGGAAACCCGCGTCCGTCAACCATTTCAAGTCTAGACCTTGACATGAATCTGAAACATAAAGAGACAAAGTTATCACTTGTCTTCTTCATCTATTGCCTTTGACAGTGTTATCTTTATACTCAAAAGAAAATGAGGACTAAAGTCTTTTTCTTAGAAATGTTAAGATTAATCTTGATGTCCAAACACAAACATTGCCCCCCTGTGTCCTCATCAAAAGCATTAATCTGGGAAATGGAAGTCTGTATAATAAATCAATGCCAGTTTCTTCTGTTTTCAATGATCCTGTGTAGCTAATCATTTTGGCTTTAAAACCTGGAAGTTTTCTCAGCAATAAGAGGAATTTAAGGCATGTACAAATGGCAGGTGTCTTTGGTGACAACATTTCAATATTTGAGCAATAGAGTAACGGAGAATTTGTTACCACTATGATGAGATAATGGAGTGTGAAGTGAGGGGATTACCTGTAGCTAACTGCCATTCAGAAAGACTGACTTCAGGATTGCAGTATTGACGTAGATTAGCAGGATCAGGATTGAATTCACCATTCTCATAGCACTGACCATCAATCAAACATGCAGAGGTCTGAGAAAGATTAACATGTTTTGAAATTTCTGATAAAAATGAAGGCATACCATTTTAAACCAGTCGGGCTGGTTGCATTTTGCTGTTTCTTTTTCAAAACTTCAATAAATGTTTTGAAATAATAAAAATTAGATTCAATAAGAAAACTGAAAATTTTAATTGACAAAATTAAACGATGAGGTATGCTTTCCCTTCCTTTAAACTGAAATTGCTTTGAATTGTTTAAGTGGGATTTTTTCCTAACGGCTTAAATATTAAATATACTCAGATTCAAAATTGTGCAACTAAAATAAATTATAGGCAAACTATTAATCTCAGATTAAAGTTAGACGTTTCAATGCAACTCCTTGTAGTCATTTTTTAAACAAATGTTCAATTACAGAAGTTTCTGGATAAGAGCATAGTTTAGTTTTGTTCATTTTTAATTAATTCATATAAATGACACAAAAACACAACAAACCAATGTAATAAAATACAGTGTTAATTTAGAAGTCAAGAGACAAGAGAACCAAGTTCTTGGATGAACTGTGTTCAAAGGTGGATTACATTTCTGTGGCTTAATTCATGAATGCTATAAATCATAATATTGGGTCCTGGAATTGATAGTGTACGAGACATTACACTTTGATCATTAAAAGTTGCTGTATGGACCAATTTTGTTTCCAAATCAATTGCTTACATGTTTGTATTACAAACAACTTGTGGTCGTATTATCTATCCAGGGTTGAACAATAAGCCTGCCATGCTGAATGGTTTCCCACTGTTTTATTGCTCAGGTTATTTCAAGTTGTAATGCAAACTACTGCATTTATGGTCGATTGGGGGCAGATTTTCTTAAAAATTCTGAAAATTATCTAGAACAAATTCTGTTTCATTAAAGACCACACTCTTAGGCAGATCAGGCTGTGAGGCAGATTACTTTTAGCCGAGAAGTTCATTATACAGCACATGTACCCGAAGGCTTTGGGGTCCTCAATAAACTTACTTGTTATAGAGATATTGGCATAACATTATCAATTACACTTTCTACACATTTACTGTTGTGGGCTAATTCAAACAATCTTACAGTAACATTGTAGGAGGGTAAAGAATGGTAAAGAATAAATAACGTATTTGTCTCTCTATAACAAGTCAGTATATTGAAGTCCTAGGACCCTAATGCTTTTATGTTTATCTCGGGTCGAGTTCTTTATTATGAACTTCTCGCTCTTAGCCAAAGACTAAAAATGGCCATCAACTATGTTTTAGGAACTAGGAAAAGGTTTAGACACAAAACAAAGGAATTAATTTACTTTGTCTTAGGTTGGTGAGCTAAATCCACCATATTAAACTAATCAGGTGTTTAAATTATTTCTAATTTCAAGAAAATATATATTTTTTTTTAACCCTAGAAGTGACACGGGCCGATCTAATCGGCCATAGTTTTGCCGCTGTGGCGCCAGGGCCGATCTAATCAGCCTCTCTAATTTGCCTATAAAATGCGATACGAAACCTAAACGAGCCGTCACCTCCGAGTTGACCCCATAAAAGGTTTACTTTATCATAAACACTTCCGGTTCATCGACTAACTAAGGTAAACAAAGCTGATGAAGCGGTATATTCACTTTCACATTCGGAAATGTTAAATTTGCCGTGGCGGTACAGCAAATAACATGTGACGCTTCTAGGGTTAATGTCAAATCTATTCAATCTATTCAACTTACCCTTTGTACACAAGACTGATTGGCAATAAAACAATCAAAACACAGCGAGTCGACCACAAACAAATTGGCAGTGTTGCTAAAGGCTACATTGTCCAAACTTAATTTCACTTCATACGTTCCAGGGCCAGGGATGGGGCATGACAGTTCATTGACACTCAAGAAAGTAGTGCTGTATCTCTGAAGACCTTCCTCTGTCTCATATGTGCCACTGCTATTTGTCTGTTTGGAAAAAGAAAATTACAAAATAATAATAATAATGATAATAATGATCATTTGTATAGCAATTAATCCAAAGAATTGAGGCTCTAAGCGGTTCAAATAGATAAAACATAATATCAAATCATCAGTACATACAAAACATTATAATAAGAACAGCATACATGTTACATAGAAAATAAAACATTGGATGGATGACACTTGTAAAAATTATGTTTTGTAAAATTCAGAAATATAAGACTGATTATTAAACTTGTGAAATGATGCATTTTGACAATTAAGTTTCAGTCAATAAAACAAATAAACTTATTGCCACTGTTGTAAAAAGTAAAATGATTTCAAATACATGACAACTAACATATATACGTTGTTGCCCTCCTTTGATAGCAAGTTGGTATTTCTTGTTGTTGTTGAGTTGTTATTGTTTACAAATCCCTTTTCTTAGTTATTCATATGCCTTTGCTTAGTAGTTATCACAAATTGTCTTAGATGAAACACAATTCTGCGTGCCGTGTTGTAACATTGCTTTACATTATGATCATCTAAAAAAGATTTCCATGTTTTTGTAATTTCTATTGGTGATAACCGGTCAAGAATGACCAACTGTCCATACTGACCACCTTATTCTATCATTGGTGGTAGCTATGAACAGGTTGGTCTGTATGACTATTTTCCCATTTCCCCTCTATCTAGCTATGAACAGGTTGGTCTGTATGACTATTTTCCCATTTCCCCTCTATCTAGCTATGAACAGGTTGGTCTGTATGACTATTTTCCCATTTCCCCTCTATCTAGCTGACATTCTGTACATCTTTCACATTTTTAGAAATGAGTTGCTTACCATCAGCTTCGTCAAATAGCAAGCCATTTCAGGAACGTTGACGGTGTTGTCGTTGTAGATAATGACCTCGTCACAGTTCTCATCTCGTACATTGCAGATGCCTCCATTGCCAAAGAAAACAATCTTTGGGGGCTCATCCAGATTGGTGAAGCAATCGACTCCAACAAAATTACTATTGCAGGTACACATGCCTGTATGAGAAAACCATTACATTACGTGCAATGTTTGGTATCAAGTTACTCATAAATTGCTGACAAATGTTATAAAATCATTAACAGTATAAATCCAAAAATAAAGATGTTGATAAAGTTGACTGGTTCTCTCTACAAAGCATGCCATTTAGGTGTCATTTGTTTAGTGTGGAGTGTCTGAATTGTTCAAGTGATTGAATTCATGGATTGCAATTGGTTAGTATAGCTTAGTAGAGCCAATGAACATCTTGCTTCCATGTCTCTTTTCATCTTGACCGGTTCTCCATGGGAAGAAAACGTTTTAAATTGCGTACACAACAATTAGTCATTTAGTTGGAGGACTACCTGTCATCACCGTGGCCATTATTACAATAAATATCTGATATCATATTAGGATTAAATTCATTCAATTTATTTTATTCATTAGATCTTAACCACTTGAAAGATTAGAATAATTAGACATTTCCCAACAAGTGAGTACACAATAGTCTAGTGGTTAACATTCCAGACTTCAAGCCAAAAGGTCTGGGTTAGATTCCTTCTAATGAATTTTTTTTTTTCATGGGAAAGAGATGCCACTCTAGCTTCACTTATTTTAACGTGTAAAGGAGTACCTGGCAAAGCAAGACAATATTGTCTTTGTC
The DNA here is from genome assembly GCA_031471375.1 of Hermissenda crassicornis. Lineage (NCBI taxonomy): Eukaryota > Metazoa > Mollusca > Gastropoda > Nudibranchia > Glaucidae > Hermissenda > Hermissenda crassicornis. Next base: position 4,616 of record JAUELH010343185.1, on the reverse strand, counting down.
CGAAAACACCTAACAGACTGGAAGTCTTATCCGATATGTTCTGTGATTTCATAAAACCATGGACAAGAGAACTATATAATTGCCATCATTATATATTTTTATACTTTAAATACCTTGATTACAAGATCCAGCTCCACCACAGTTTGCCACACAAAATGTATCAGTGATATCTTTTGGTGGTTGTACTGGATCACCTATCCAAACATCTGGATTTCTCTCAAGCTGGAGCTGACATTGAATTTTGATACTTTCTGCCCCAGCCGAGAACCATTCTAATTGGGATGTCATCTGAGGAAAATATTGATGATGAATTTGAGTCATTAGAAGAAAACAAAAAGCACATGAAAAAGTTGTATTTTGTTACTTGACGGTTAAAATCTTTAAGCCTCTTTGATTCAACTATAAAAAACCATCCTTCTAAAATCACTAACGCTGAAAGTTAAGTTATCCTTTTAAATATATTATCATAACTATATTCAACAAACAATATAAGTTTAATGAAATCAAATTCCTTTCATGAAAAATTGGAAAGTAAAATGTAAAATCTGGACTGAAACATAATAAAGATGATTGAATGAAAAAAAAGAAAGAATATTTTTATTAGGGAAAAGGTAATTTGAAACACATTGTATAGTTTTGTTGTTGTTGGTCTTAGCTGCTGTTTTTCCTTGTGTCAATTTGGTGTTTTTTTGTTTTTTTTTCATTTTTATAGGATGGTTGTTTTTGTTTTTGTTTACGTTACCTCCCTCAATGAGTAAGACAGTGAATCATCAATCAACTTACATATAGATCGTAAGCACAAGACTGTATGGTTGATTTGAATTGTATTCCTGGGATGTCTTTGCACGCTGTGGTCACAACGAATAGAGAATTCTCAGATTGAAGATTGAATGCACATTGGTTTTTCAAAAACAAAAAACTCTGACCCGATTCTGATGGCTTGGTAATATCAACGACCTGAGGAATATCAGAGAGATGCATGCAGTAGTTGTTATGGATCACTCTTTTTTATGCAATTTGTAAGATGTTGGTTACCATCAAATCATGTTCTGATGATTATTCATTAAATCAGTTGAGGCGAAATGGTTATATATGCAGAGTGACAATTCCTATAAAATGTGTAATACAGACAAGACTGCAAACTTCCAAGAAAAAAGGGATAGAAAGAGATTCAGCAATTTTAGAGAAGTCAGGATGCTTACTGAATGAGGCAAAAAAAAAAACACTGATAGGACTAAATGGAGAACAGCTATCATCAGTCAATGGACCCAACACTACAAAGAACAAGGGAAAGTAAAAAGAAAGAAAGAAAGAAAAAAAGGAAATAAAGTGGCCATGCATTAGTCTTTGTGGCTGAAGGAATGATATAAAACTATACTAATTGTTTCAAAGTTTTCAGTTTAAGACCCTTTGCAATACATAAAGGTTGTTTAAAATGCGGCACCTCAAATTTATAGTCTGTCTGCGATACAACTGTGTGGGATTGAGCCTTGAAAACTCAGAAGTCTTGATAAAAAAAACAAAGTATCACCACCGGGATTTGAACCCACGACCTCTTGAACCAAATGCAAGAGACTTAACCACTACATAACTGGCTCGCCTATCAATTGTTTATCTCTGTATTGCCTTTCCCCTCCAAGGGGAGCACAGACTATGGACAATCTTCAACCCAAACCTATCTTAGGCTGCTCTCTGTTTATGCACACATCGCTTTTATTGTCTACTTTAGCCAGATTTGATTGTACCCGGCGTAATCTCTGAGTGCTCCGGTATGCAACTCATTGCTGAAACACTTTTCAAGCCTAAAAGAAACTTAGCACTATCATCAGAGTTTACCCCATTTCAATAACAAGTAACAGATATGATAGCAATGTGTGTCTATTTATTGGATAATATTCCAGCATGCATTAGTTTCCTGTCTGAGAGTTGGCCCCATCTGTGCAAAGGCTAGGCAAGATGTGAACTTCTACTATTTCCTTGGGAAACATTTTAACGGTTGCGGAGACATGCTAGTCCAGGAGTATAATTGTTGCACTTGTGACCCAAAGAACATGTGTTTGAGTCCCACTTGTTGCATTTCATATTTTTCTTTGGGCAAGAGAATTTCCTTCCCATTGCCTCACTTCACCCAAATGTAAATGGGAAAAATAGTCTGTGATGGACCAGTGTCCTATCCAGAGGGTATGAGCAAATTGCTGTTACTTATACACTCACGCTATAGAAATCAATCTTCGGGCTCTTAAAGGACTTCCTTACTTTTTGTCTCATGGAGTGTTTAGAAACCTCTATTGAAAAGTGTGCAAAAGAAAAAAAAGAACAAAATTTTCAATATCAGCCACTGAAGTTTGAACTAAACGTGAAAGCTACCTGTGTTTTATAAATACTCACCCCGGTGGTGTAGTCTGAGTTATACTGGAAGGATGGAAAGTCCTCAAAACTTTTACCCGGCTGTAAACATTTCAGTGGGAAAAGAGACTGGTCAAGCAAACGTGCCGTCACATCTGTCTCATCTGTTTGGAAAAACATTCAAAGCTCTTAAAAATGTGTTGTTCAGATTTCTTAAATGTTAAAGAAATTCAGACTTTATTAAGACAAGGCGGAAAGGTTTCATTATTCATGTCATTTATTCTAATCATCAAATATAAGAATTACTGTGCAATTAAATATCATATAAAAGCTTTACTTTTCTGCATATAGGGGCAGGACACAATGTCCTGACCAGCTCCACAGGTTTCTGCTTGACTAGACTGACAATAGCAGTAGGATGCTTGCTGCTTTCCTTCCATCCCATTCTCACAAGCCCCAGTGTAGTAAGTGTCTTCAGGGGCCACCCTATGTCAGATGAAAATACAATGTGTAAGTATGCATGATATCATTGAATGTGGGGAGAGAGAGAGAGGGGGGGGGGGGGGAGAGAGAGAGAGAGAGTGAGAGAGAGAGAGAGAGAAAGAGAGTTAAAATGGATAAGGGAAGTGGGTGGCATAAGTATTGCATTTCCACCATATGTACCCACACAACTATTGGATACAATCCTAACCCAGCACAGATTTGAAATTATGCCTTCGACTTCAATCACATTCAAAAGTGTATAGCATTGCTAAAATATTTCCACACAAGTTTTGTATCACACCCAAATATTTCCACACAAGTTTTGTATCACACCCAAATATTTCCACACAAGTTTTGTATCATACCCAAATATTTCCACACAAGTTTTATATCATACCCAAATATTTCCACACAAGTTTTGTATCATACCCAAATATTTCCACACAAGTTTTGTATCATACCCAAATATTTCCACACAAGTTTTGTATCACACCCAAATTTTTACACACAAGTTTTGCATCACACCCACCTCCATGAAATGGAGTAGTCCAAGGGTTGATCTGAGGGATCTGTGCTGACGGTACCATTAGGATACACAAGGTCATTTGTCATGTTCCCATCGTAAAAACCACACAATCCTGCAGAGGTTAAATAAGAAGTTAACACATTGTGAATGATACAATATTTTTCTCACAACTCTTAGCAGAAGTTCCGATGCACCTACGTAGAAGTAAAAAGTGTCTGATAAAGTGAATGATGCAAACCATGCCAAGTACATTCTCTATTATCATAGGTATCCAAACAAGGTGTTCAATTTAGTCTAATCATTAATTGCATTATTGTGAATTACTTTTCCTTTTTTTAATAAAACTGTGAAAACAATAATGTCGTATGATCTTTGACATGTAGTCATCTGTTTGTGGATAATGCAATGATAATTACATTGTCACCTTGCTGAATCTACCATGCGTGTCTCCTGATGTGGTTTATATTCCAACAATTTTTATAAAACTTGTATTGATGTGAGTTTTTTGTTTAATCAACACAAGGAGAATAAACACCTAATTAAAAGACACAAATGTTATTTTTATACCAAGTCATAAACACCATCGAGGATCAGTACAGTACAATACATCAGGGACTGGTTGCAAACATTTTGATTTCGCAATATAAGTGTATATTATTATTATTATTATTATTATTTCTTAATTTTAGCATGCACATTTACTTTGCATTAGTCTTAAATCTGCCATCACTAAAATACACACATTGACTTCTAAAAGAGAATTTCCTCTCTGTCTCCCTAAAGGATATAATATCAAATATCAGATCTCGAAATGAAGATGTGTGCTTACCCTCTGTCATTTCAAAATCCACAGGAGACGGTTTGATCCAGATGTTGATGTAGTTGTAGCCTTTGATGACACTTCGCCCCACGTACACAATTACTCCATTAGGCAATATTATCTAACAAGAGGAAATAACATACCATGAAAATAAACAATGATTTTACTTTCTGCTTTTAATCAAGACTACTGTTAATATCAGCTTCTAATTTTAATGTTAATTATTACTTTATATTCTTTTGATAATTAAAATTGCGAATCTATTTCCTTTAATAACTTGTATAACAATGAATATTTCTTTCTTTCTTTATCAAATGTCCTTTTTGTACCGCATTGCAGTGTAAGGATAGCTTTAATAAGTTGAAATTGATTTGCATCAAGATTTAAGAGAAGCAGGTGATGAGCCCACTGTCTGTATGGGTAGAATTAATTTTGCCAGGA
>JAUELH010342076.1:0-14146 GCA_031471375.1 Hermissenda crassicornis | reverse complement strand
TATATCAGTCTGTACGTCTTTTATTCTTATTCTCCATTCAATTCCCTTCAAATACATATCTATATTGCATAGGCTATTTCAATTTAGTGCGCCAGCACAGAACATTTAATCTGACGTTTGTGAAATTTTTTGTGAACCCAAATTTTGCCTGGTCTCAAACGAAAAAAATCACGGGGGAGTCAAAGATTTAAAAGTTATACAACTTTTTCCACATTGGATTTTTTTCTTTGCTATTGAGATGCTGAGTTAGATTTCACTTAGTAACTGAAGAATTTTGATTTTTAAGGTTGTCTGTATCGACATATTTTTATCATCATATATATGTAAAATTTTAGACACTTTCTTCAGGTCATGTAAATAGATTTGTTCCATGACTCATTCTTTATGAATTGGGTGCCTTTTATTTATGTATTGATATCATGTTTATTTAGCGAGTGAGTATGAGCATTTAGGCATACAAATTCATGAGGATGGAGACTTTGAGAAACTGATTATTTACAACACGACAACAGTGATTGATTGAGTGATTCTCTGAAAGATGTAATGCTGCATGTGAACCTGGAGAAGGAAATTCACTGAGATTGAAGACGACACTTCTTTCTTGTGAAACAATTTTCCAATCCATTCAGGATGGAATGGCTGTGAAAATATGTTTGATGTACATTGTTTTTATTTTCATTTACATCTCTTTCTGTGATCCAATTTTTATGTGTATTGGACCAGATCAATACATTTCCATAATCTATGGTGTGATATTTCTTTTCTCCCCTGGGGGTGGTGGGGGTGCTAGCAGAGATCGACCAATGTATGGTACAGACCTGCCAGGCCCCTCGCCAAATCAATGGCCAACCCCCATTCAGTGCAATGTGGGATTGAATCTATCAGAGTATTTTTGTACACAAAGTGCGGTAAAAAATCCAAGGGCATAGTTTGGTATATGGTGGCTATTGTTTGTGTTGTGTTTGTCCTTTTTGACAGCTGATTTATTTTTCCTGTATATCATCTGTGTGTTGAGTGTCATGTTTTATCATGATATTATTAATAATTTGGTTTTATTTTTTACAAAGAATATACTTCTGTTCACTTTTAATTTGACCTGTCATCTTGCTTGCTATTTCCTAGCATGATATGACATAATTAAATTAATAAAACTGTGTTGATGTGCTCTCTTTAACAAACAAAACAACTAATTTCTTTGTTTCTCTTTTTTTATTATGACTCATGTTTAAATGTACTGTTGCTATTTCAAACATACACATTCTTCTATTTGTATATATATTCATTATTTTCCCCCGTATGATAATAATAATAATAAATAGTTTTTGTAGAGCGCCTCACCCCATAATTCAATGAGCTCAAAGTGTATGTTGTACACATGAGCTAATTATAACAGAATGGAAACAAAATTTACTTCTCCATGTTTTAAGTCATTAAAATGTTATTTAATATCGAAACAGCAGGATAGACACAGGTTGTGGGAGGGTGCCTCTGGTATGGTCTACCACTACTGTTTGATCTTTTAACTAATCCTCTTATCTTACCATTTCCCAGCACTGAATGACCTATATTCTGTCGATGTGCTCTCTTTCAACAAACAAAACAAACAAAGCATGATAGACAGATGGAGACTGCTCCTGTTTTGGTCGTCTTTTATTTTCTAGCCCAATGGGACCCGCAGTGTGTCAGTTGGCATTATTTCAGCACACAGTACATTATCTGTTGCTTTTCCGTGGTACTGCGACGTAAGAAATTTATGAAAAACATTTTTGAAAATTTATTGTTTTTCTCTTTGATTTGTTGGGAGAAAACTAACTGCTAACCTGGTTATAGTTGTTCAAAGGGTGATCGGACAAAGACAGCACATGCTAACACCTGGTACTGATGTTGCTTGGGCTTCTACCAGTCATCCTCATGGCATCTTGCCTTCGACTGATTGGTTTGAGGGGCAAGGGAGGAGGCAAGGCTCCAGGTCCAGCCGGCCAGATCGATCCATTGAACAGATAGAGAGGGTGAGATTGTGTGCCAGGATGAGACAAAGGAGAAGAAGGTAGGCTCTATTAAACAATGCCCCTTAGCTATGTAAATTAAGATTTATTGATAATGTTGACTTGTAGAGTTTAATTTTGTCTAATGCATAATATTATTATTGCTAAAATTATAAGCAATTGATAACTAGGACAACTCTCATTATTATGATATGTAATACGATTATTCTAGAATATTTTCTAGAATGGATATTGCCTCTTTAAACAATGCATTCCAGCAGATTATGCTAACAAACTAGTACTAGTAGTACAAAAATGAGTTTATATATAAAAGTTCTTTGTCCAATTTCGAACACCATGTTTTTTTTCAGGGCCAGGCTAAGAGCTGAAAAGCTAGAGGCATTTGATCATGGTCAACCAGTTTTCTTTCCATGACTGATCCATCCAAGGATGAAAGTTGCAAGGTCCAATTTTAGATGTGTTCACAGTCCTTTTGGTTTTCAAAAGAAAGGTGGCAGAGCTTCGATTCTATGGAAACACCGTGAGAAAATGATGATGATGGTACTATTTTCAAAGGATTGTTGTTGAAGGAAAATGACAAGAGGAAGTTTTGAAATGGATGTCACACAAAGATGTATGGAATAATTCCAATTCGAACAAAAATATCTCATCAAAAAGAGTAATTTCCTATGCTACTCTAATTGTTTCTTTCGATAATGAAATCTCATCATCATCCTTGTCAGAATAATATTAATATGAGTAACACATATTATTGTTTTCATAATGATTTGTGTATCTGCCTCTGAGTGCAATCACGTTTGAGTATCATTACCATCACCATCTTTATTATGTTATAAACCTACTAGAAATGAAGTCATGATTTTATTTTGTGATGATGGTGTCTTTATACACAACAAATGTTCTTAAAATTTTGCATCTATCATTCTTTTATTTTGTGGTTAGTGCGTCAGACTTCAGGCAGCAAGATCCTGAGTTTGATTCCGTCCCGGGACATTTTTTTTTCTGGACAAGAAATTTCACTCCATTAGCCTGGTCTCAATGAGTACCTGTGACTGAGACAGCATTTTCTTAGTCGAAAAATGTGTAGACATGCCTAACAGGCTGTATGTCATGTCCAGTATGTTGTGCGTTTGCTGTTGGCCGGGGGTAGTGAATTTGTCATTGTAAAACGCCATGAGGGTGGTATCTCTTTTTAATATTATTATTATCACCGTGGATATGAGTGCTATATAAGGGTCAAGTTTTAATAAGCTTTATTCCTTAATTTTTAGCTATTTCCCTCATTTTCGTCAACCCCCAGCATTTTTAGGGAGTATGCTTTGTGCTTCATGTGAATGTGAGTGTGCGCAATTCAAATTGATCAAGTTTCCCATTCTCATTTCATTAATTTATTTCATGTGATAATTCGAATTGATCAGTTTCCCATTCCTATTTCATTAATTTATTTCACGTGAACAATTTCAAATGATCAGTTTCCCATTCTCATTTCATTAATTTATTTCATGTGATAATTCGAATTGATCAGTTTCCCATTCCCATTTCATTGATTTATTTCATGTGAACAATTTCAATTGATCAGTTTCCCATTCTCATTTCATTAATTTATTTCATGTGATAATTCGAATTGTTCAGTTTCCCATTCTCATTTCATTACTATATGTGTGGTGGTCAGGGAAAAGGGAGGAATTGAAGCAAAATATACTTTTCTAGGTATTGTTATGTTTAAGATCTACAAAATTTGCTGATTACAATACTTTTTAGATTTTTTGATTATCTTAATTAAGCCGTTTATTTTTTATGATTTTTAAAATGTTGAATGTCAAGGAATGGTGTTTTTGAGAAAAAGGCTGATAAAAAGTGATGCACACAAATTTTTGCATCAAAATGGGTTGAGAGAGTTGCCATCGTGAATAAACGAAGAATGTAAACGCATTCATCCACTCATGACCTACTATTTATTTTATAGATTCATAGAGCAAAATGAATAAATAGTTTCAAATAATTGGGCTTTGTTGTCACTTTAACCCTAGAAGCGTCAAATGCTATTACTCTGTGGCGTCACAGGGTATTGGCAGAAATCACATGCTTGTATGTTTTTTTAAATAGCGCAGATATGAATTGCCGATCCGTCGGCCGTGACACCACAGAAGAGGGCATAACGGCCGATCATCGGCCGTTATGACGCTTCTAGTGTTAATATTAATTCGAGTGTCTCTTTTTATTCCTTTGATAACGAAATATGAGCACGAAGGTTGATACTGTTTCACTGCTAATGGGAGATTTGAGTTGTTTAAAGAAAGAATAGAGCAAAGGCTTTCAGTAGTAAATACTGTGGAATGGTGGTTTGATTTAAATTTTGTTGTTTTTATTTGTTTATGTCAATGGTCAAATTCACTTATCCGACATCTCAGTTATCCAATATTTTTTTGGGACCAGGCAGTGTCAGATAACTGGCAGAAGTAGACTGTATTTAGTGTGGGACAAAAGGAAGTATACACTTTTTCTAGGCTACCTTGTGTGCCATTGCTTTTACCCCAGGATAAAGAATTACAAATGAATTTCTTTTTACAAATGAATTTCTTTTTGAAGATTTTGGTACTTATATGAATACCATTATACTTGTAAATCCAAACATGCACTGTTTTTGGAAGGACATTGGAAAGATGTTAAAGTTTGAAAGTTCCATGATAACCAAGAGACTACATTGAGCTATTTTCCTAAAATTGTTGTCAAAATTTGCTTCAAGTGGTAAAATACTAAATTAAGTATTCATTGAAAGAAAAATAAAAAAACCTACGAGGATGTGCATATCGTAACAAAATCATGATGAATTTCATATCGGAGACACCAAAAACAAAGTGTGAAGTTACTTATGTCTGACTGACGGTATATTATGTGCCCTCCAAATTGTCCTCACAAGTTTCTTGTGTGAAAAAAACTATGTATTTCTTTCATATGTATATTTCTTTCATATGTATGCAATAAATGAAATAAATAGGGCTGAATACAAATATTGATGAGATGATTTCAATTCATTGTGTTTGTATTTAAATTCTTTTTATGTTTGTTGCGTGTTAGTTTGATTTCTATCTTTTTAACGTGACTGGTCATCTTATTATTTCGTAGCGCTGCATGACCTCTAATGTTGTGTCAATGTGTGCTTTATTTGCAATTAAGTCGAGGCACCTGGTTAAGGTCTCAACTCTAAATAGTTTGAACTCTGTCTGGAATTAGTATGACAGTTTTTTATGAGTATCTGGTGAAAGTGACCAACTTGTAATTTAAGGAAGTATAGATGTAATTGATGAAAAAAAAAAAAGAAAAACAGAAAAATGAAACCGTGTCAAGAGTAGTAATAGCCAAAATAGTATCATCAATACTAAAAGTAAAAGGTAATACCTATATCTTATTCTGTTACAATTTGTGTTACGGTCAGTACACTAAGCAGCATGAAAATTAATGCATCAATTTATCATAATTACCACAGTGTAAGGTATACATTTATTGTTGTTTTGTTTTTTTCTATGATAATGAAAATGATACCATTTTGTTGGCTATTATCACTCTTGATATTGATCTATTCCTTTGAAGCCAACAAGAGACTTTCCAATGGAGAAACTCACCACCTTTCTCAAAGGAATGTGGATATACTTATACACATACTGTTACAGATTAGGATAGTCTTCTATACTATATATACTACTTTATGCAGGCATGGAAGGCTAGTGGTTAGTGTGCCAGACTTCAGGTCATGAGGTCATGGGTTTGATCCCTTCTAGGCCCGTGGTTTTTTGTTTGTTTCTGGGCCAAGAAATTTTACTCTAGCTGCCTCACTCGACTCTAGCAGGCAGATAACGCCAGCATTTTCCTTGTCTGAAAAATTGTATACAGGCTTAAGAAGTCGTAAGACTCGTCCAATGTGTTAGGTGTTTGCTGTTGGCTGGGGGAGTGAATTTGGTATTGTAAGACACCATGTGCATGTTATGTCATGGATGTGGTCGCTATACAATTGTCGTCTTTATGCTTTAATATTCTTAATAGTCATAGATGTTCTATTTAGCTGTTGCAAGTGAAAGAAAAGCAGTTGTAGCTGCATCTAGTCAAAGGGTATCTGTGTGTAATTCTGTTCCCTTTAATTTTACAACCTTGTGCAGAATGTGGACAAACACTTTCATAAGGTGTTTTCTCAAGATGGACTTGCGCTAAACATTAACTATCATGTTCTGACTATTGTTTGATGATGAAGTTAAGAATTTGATGCTTACTCTGAATTCTTTTTCAGAGGACACTCCTTTGTCATGCAATACTATCTGGAATGCTAGACAGGGGAGTCAGACATTGACTTATGGTCCAATAGACTCAACCTCATCAAGCATTACACGAGATCCAACTATTCCAACTCAGGATTATTTCCCTTTGGATTCCAACACTTGTCCTCACTGCCCCATTTTGATCTATAGCAAGCGTCATTTCCAGTTGCATATGCAAGAATGTCATGCCTCGCTATTGCCTTTCAAATGTGACCAATGTGGCAAAGGTCTCTGCACAAAGACCGGTCTTAACATTCACATGACTTCTCATTCTGGCAGGCTTTTTGCCTGTCGTGTTTGCGATAAACGATTTTATCAGAATTCTCATCTTACTGGTCACTTGAGGAGAGTTCATAAATGTATTCCATGTAGAGCTTGTTCTAACGTGTTCAAGGAAGAGGAATTTCAGAAGCATGTATTGAACTGCAAGTAAAACATGGGAGATTCATGAAGTTAAAAAAATTCCAGAAAATTGATGTCGAAGAACTTATGAAGACTATCTGACGAATTTGGACTGGCTTTCTGCACTGCTGAGTAATTTTTTAAAAAGTTTGTTTTATTTCATTTTGTATAGAAATGGAGTCTGTTGTGATTTCAAACTTTTCCATAGTCAGCCATTCAATCTTTCACTCTTGTGAAAAATTAAAATCAAATTCTAACTCAAATTCAAATGGACAAAACCAATCCTAAGCAAAGTTTGTGGATTTGTCTGACACACAAGAACAACTGGAATTCACAATTTGCTGTGATCTTAAAACAGGATAATGCTGGACATAATTCAAACATATTGTCAATAAAAATATGTATAGTATATATGTGTTTGAATGGTGGATTTTTCTTTTTGCCAGAGTATGGTCATCTCAAAAGAACGGGGCAGGATGCCAACACTCCAGTGGATGCCAATCCCATCCACCAGTATGGCAGCAACTATCACTCTCAGGCCATGTCGTCAACATCTGCACGTTCATTGCATTTGTATAATTGCCCTTGTTGTCCTCAATCATTCCCAAGCAGGCAGCGATATCAGATGCACGTCCAGCAGTCACACCCGTCATCTCTGCCCTTCAAGTGTAAAATGTGTGACAAAGGATTCCTTTCAAAGACTGGCCTAAATCATCATATTGACACGCATTCAGGACGGCTTTTCTCTTGTCAAATCTGTGATCAGCGATTTTATCAAAAAGCACATCTTACCACTCATTTGAAGCGAGTCCACAAATGTGTCATGTGTAGAACTTGTTCAGACTTAATCAAACTTGATGATTTTGGAAAACATGTGCTTTCATGTCAGTAAAGACCAACATAGTTCATTTCTTCCAGGTTGGAATTGACCAAACTTTTGCCACTTTGGTTCCTTTTGAATATGTTTTATTGTGATTGTGATGGTGATTGCCTTAGTTTGCCAAATACTTGGTGGCATCCTCTTGTATTTAGCGTAAGAAAATGTGAGTGTGATTAAAACTAAAAATGGCAATAGTACTAATACTTTTTATTTGCTTGGCTTTGGCTCCCTCATGATGAATGACACATATATATTCATTATATATCTGAAATATAATGTACTGAATGCATTCACCAGTTCTATGTCAAAGGTCTTTGCTACTTATATTGAATTCAACAATGGGCGTTTGTGTTTTCTTCTCACCAGAGGAGAATGGTCCCATCAACCACGACACAAATCTACCACAGGAGTTTGCGGGTGCAGCTGACCCCTCCCCTCACAGTAGTCATCACTTGACTGCAGCAAAGACTGCATATTATCCTCATTACCCAGCAGCATTTTCAAAGACACATAATCTAAGCCGTCACCGGCAGTTTTCACACCCATCATCATTTCCATTTACCTGTGACTTGTGTGCCAAAGGTTTCATGTCCAGAGGTGGTTTGAATCATCACGTCAAATCACATGCCGGTCGTCTTTTCTCATGTCAAATCTGTGACCAGCGATTCTATCAGAAATCCCACCTGACAAAACATTTGAAGACACTCCATGAATGTATCTTGTGCAGATCTTGCTCAGGAATTTTCAAACTCCAGGAGTTCCAAAAGCATGTTCTCTCATGCAATTGATCATCAATTACTATTATTAGGTATTCATGCTAATGGAATTCGGTACACAGTTAAAGCTATTTTGTTGTTTTTTCAGGTTAGTTTCACACAGCCAATATGTCAGAAAAATTGTTTAAGGTTGAAGACAGAAAATGCATATTTAAGATGTACCTACTTTCCAAGTATCAAGGACATACACCCGATATGAGCATCAGAGTTGGCCTCTTTATCTCGCATGTTTATAATTATAATAATGGTAGGAGAATGAATGAATGAATCAATCAATGTTTTTACTGACATTCAAAGTGGTTTGCTTGTACTGTCATTTCCAACCCTAGAATATTGTGTTGCACATTTTGTTTTCCGCCAGATGAGAATCACCTCAGAACATCAGACAATACTCAATCACAACAGTTTGCTGACATCACCTTCGCACGGCATGAGACTGGTGGTCACCAATCAACAGCAGAGGTTTTTTGTCATCACTGCCCTGCCAAATTTTCCAATGCACACAGTCTGACGCTTCATATGCAGGGGTTGCACCCATCAGCTCTGCCTTTTGTGTGTGATTTATGCAGCCGGGGTTTCATGTCAAGAACTGGATTAACCCTTCACGTTGCTTCACACTCAGGCAGGCATTTTTCTTGTAAAATCTGTGACCAGCGATTCTACCAGAAAGTGCATCTGGCAACTCACTTGAAAAGGATCCACAAATGTGTAATATGCAGGACATGTTGTCAAATCTTCAAGTGTGAGGAATTCCAAAAGCATGTGCTCTATTGTAAATGACTACCATCTGTAGTGATGACATTCGCCAACCTTGAATCGCACACACCCCTTGATTTCATCATTGGATTCTTTCATTCAGGTGCCAACATTGCGTGTGTTCTACAAAAGTAGGCTTAGTAGACCTGTTATGCTATTTTTGAATAATTACACTAAATCACACGTGAAAGAATACAGTGCCTCAGTATTAGATAGGTACCGGGTATTATCAGAATAACAAAAGCTGCAGTAAACCAATATTTGATATTCAATGTTTTGTATTTCAATTTAGATCTAAATATGGTAGCGTCATCCATATTCTCAATTTTGAAAAGAAAATTTGGAAACTATAAATTCTACTCACCACAGACTCTGTATTTATATTTTCTTTCAGAGGAAAATCCTGTGTGTCAATATGAGCGAGCAACAAATGTCCCCAAACAACATAGCAGTGTTGCTGGTCCAGGGGCTTATTCTAGTTATCAGCTTGATGAATCAACCGTTGTTTGCCCTCATTGCAGTTCGATATTCCTCAGCAATCGTCTCAAATTGCACATGCAACAGTCACACCCCTCAGCCATGCCTTACATCTGTGACTTGTGTCACAAAGGTTTCTGGACTATAAATGGTCTGAATCACCATAAAAGTATGAGACACTCAGACTCTACACCAAGCTTTGCATGTTCTATCTGTGACCAACATTTTTATCAAAACTCGCATCTCAATCGTCACATAAGAAACGTCCACAAATGCATCAAATGCAGGTCTTGTTTACAAATTTTCAAAGCTGAGGAATTTTCTAAACATGTACTTACATGCAACTGAGTTAAACCAAGATCAAGCAACTCCTTCCCACTACGGATCTGCCGCTGGGAGAGAAAGAAAAAAAAGAAGCCAACACATGCAGGAATCCTACCCATTGCCATTGTTGGTCCCAGACCTATTGTCATGGATAATATGACATTCTGTACTGCCAGTATCATCAGTGAATAAATCATGATAAATGTAGGGTGTGTTCTCAAATCTTCCACTATAGTTTTGTTGTGAGGAACACAAGCTGAGAGATTTATTAGCCGAGTCTCATTTAGATGTGAATTCTTTCCCCATCAATTAACAGATGCAAAGTTTGAAGAAATGTATGAACTTACACATTTACATCGTACAAGCTTACTATTCTGGTGTCCGGCGGAAGACAAAAACCACTAATTATATTTCTTCAGACTGTTTATTGTCGTTTATAAGCAGATTTTTATTGATATTGATATCCACAAAATGGAAAATATCGTATGATTATTGCTCTGTCCAAAAGTAAAATTATTTAATTGTGGGCAAGTTTATGGGGATATCTTTTCTAGGGCTGGCCGTAATCACTATTCAAATAGAAGTATGAGGGACTTTGATTCTGTTCTCAACTTTGCATGTTCTGTCTTTGGCAGATTTTTTAGGGAGAACTCTGAAGTCAAATGTCACCTGAAAAT
Source organism: Hermissenda crassicornis (assembly GCA_031471375.1). Lineage (NCBI taxonomy): Eukaryota > Metazoa > Mollusca > Gastropoda > Nudibranchia > Glaucidae > Hermissenda > Hermissenda crassicornis. Next base: position 3,538 of record JAUELH010342076.1, on the reverse strand, counting down.
AAATGCTAGAGCTAGAGAAAAGTAGGACTTATGAATACATATTAATAATGTTATACAAGTTTCCAATTTAATGAATTTCCTGATAATGTGATGATAGATATCATGTATCTACTCTAGCTAGCAATGGATGATAATTTCAAATGCATAATTTTGTTGGCTCCACTAACTATCCCAAGCTATGATTGATTCATTTTCAGTTATTATGTTTTCTCACGGGTGAAATGTTGATGGATGCTTTCTCAAAATTGACATGATCACGCCCTTCAAACCCTACTGATTCCAAAGTACAACCATAATTTAGGAAGAGTCACAATAAATTATATTTGTTTTAACATTTTCTATCTTCCAGAAGAAAATCCAGAGTCTCAATATTATGAGCAAGCTACAAATGTCCCTAAACAACTTTTCAGTGTTGTTGCTCCAGGGACTTATTCCTCTAGTTATCAGCCTGATGAGTCATCTGCTGTGTGCCCTCAGTGCAGTATGACATTCCCCAGAAATCGTCTCAAATTGCACATGCAAAAGTCACACGCCCCAGTCATGCCTTACATCTGTGACATTTGTCTCAAACGTTTTCCGACTAAAAACGCCCGGGACCACCACAAAGCCCGCTCTCATTCTGAATTGACCCCTACTTTCTCCTGTTCTATTTGTGACCAACAATTCAACCGCACTTCAAATCTGTATCGCCACATGAGGAATGTCCACAAATGCATCACATGCAGGACTTGCTTTCAAGTATTCAAAGTGGATGAATTCTCTAAACATGTACTCTCATGTAGTTGATTCAGCAACTGACAAATTTTGAGTACATAAATACGATGTATACCAATACTATTCTTCATGATTTTAGGCCGAAGGGCACACGCTCAAGAGTCTGCTGGATCGCAAATATGCTTGGTTGATTTTTAGAAAACATTTTTATTGTAGATTTTTGAAAATTATTGCTGTGTTTGTGTTTTAGTTTTTGTTATTTGAATTTATAATAAAATATAAAACTGCTGTCAACTTGTTCTGGGTGGGAATTACAATCCATTGTTGGGTACCTATATGGTGGCTATTGTTGGTCTACATGTGCTTGTGTGTTCATATCTTTTTTAAAATGTGGCAGCTGATATTTAAAATTTATATTTTTTTTTGGCGGCGCAGTGGGATGGTTTAGGTGTTCACCACTAGAAGAACCGAAGGTCGGCGGTTCAATCCCCAGAAAGCACAAAATGGTTCCTAATGGTCACCAAATCATCTTTCTGTGTCATAATAATAGGTATTTAATGCTGTTGTTAGTAACTGTTTGCCTCTCTTTTCGGCAAACATCTCCTTCTGCTCATTCTTTGAACCAGGGCGCCCAGGGTATATAAATTGATCCTCTGTTACAGCGTAGGAGGTGTGACCCTTCTTTAGTGGTAGGCATCACCCATGGACCACACGTTTTTTTTCTAGTGATCCATGGGTGATATCTATCCTTTGGGAGGGGTGGAGGCTCTGGTAGAACTGGACCAACATGGTACATATCTGTAGGGCCCCCTCCAACAAACCCAATAACCAAAGTCCATTCAGTGCATTGTGGGACTGAATCTATTAGTTGTAGACAAACTGAATACTTTTTGTATTTGTACATAAAGGGAGGTAGAAAATCCTGGGTGGGGATCACAGTGTATGGGATATGGTGGCTACTGTATTTTTGTGTTCATACTTTTTGTGACATGATATTTTTTCCCCTGTAAATCGTCTGTCAGTGTCATAATATTGTTATTGATCATATGCCTTTTTCAGGGAAAATCTACTTCTGCTCACTCTTTTTACTTGACCGTGACCAGCATATATGACCTTACTGTGTCGATGCGCTCTTTCAACAAAATGACTGTTTGAATTTGACCCAACTGGTGATGGTCTCTCTTAACAAACATAACTAATCGTATCAATTTGAAAAAAAACCCAAACAAAACACAGCAAACAATTAGTAACTGACTTTTTTCTTTTTCTTTTTGGGGTGGGGAAATTGTCCACTCTTTTTTTCATCTTCCAGAAGAAAATCCTGTATCTCAGTCTTGTTACGAGCAAGCAACAAATATCCCTAAACGGCATGACAGCATTGCTGGTGCATCAACTTATTCTAGTCAGCAGCCACATGACTTGTCCGTTGTCTGCCGTCAGTGCGGAGAAGCACTTCCCAGCAATGACCTCAAATTACACATGCAACAGTTGCACCCTTCAACCGTGCCATTCACCTGTGACTTATGTGATAAAGGTTTCTGGACTAGGAGTAGCCTGAATTGTCACACAGCCTCTTCACACTCCAATACTGCCGACACTCGCACCTATTCCTGCTCTGTCTGCGACCAATGTTTTAATCGGAACTCAAGCCTGTATCGTCATCTAAGGAATGTCCACAAATGCATCAAGTGCAGGATTTGTTTTCAAGTATTCAAAAGGGATGAATTTTCTAAACATGTGCTCTCTTGTAGGTGATTCAACAATTGAAATGACAAAAATGTAATGACGCTGACACCGACACTGTCTTCTCACCATCTGTCACTGATGTCAAATTTCTGTCAATGTGGTTGTTTTTTGGGTTTTTTATTATAATTATAGCACTTACCAAGCATTTTAGTTTTAGTCTGGAGCAAAATGACAGGAAAAAAGTAACTATTACGATGCATTATATTATAAATGATCCATATGATATTTTTACATATTAAATATGCTATAATTTTGATAATTGCAAAATCACCCAATTTTTATTATTATTTGTTATTATGTGTATGTATTGCAGCCAAACATGCTCCCTCAACTCAAAGGCTAGGCAAAATTAGTTTAAAAGATGTAGAGAAGAAATTTCTGTGAAGACCAATGGGGAAAGCAAAAAGAGAAAAAATATAGTTATGACAAGAACGGAACGAAATCAATTGAGATAGCTTGGTCTCCTTTAACAGAATGATTGAAAATTGAAAATTACAAAAGAAATACTAGGATTAGGATGCTACCTGTCAGTGTCACTGTCAGACAACTTGGAAAGTTGATGTCCTGACACTATCTTTCTTTGTCTTCCTCCACACATTTGTAGAGGGACGCTGCTGACTAGTCTGTCTTTTTCTTGATGTTGTCTATGTAAGAAGTTGATGGTCTAGCCCTTTTTCTCCTGTCCTCTAATTTTCCCTGAACTACGGTTTTCAATTGACACTTTGTTGTTTCTGATTGTATGCCCTAATTTTGTTAATTTACGCTTCTGGATTGTTGATACTATTTGCAAATCTGTATCTAGCTCTTCAAGGATGCTTTTATTTGTTCTCATATTCCTATGGATTGTTGATATATATTATTTGTAAATCTGTATCTAGTTCTTCATGGATGCTTTTTTTATTTGTTCTCATATTGCTATAGTAAAAGTATAGCTTATTCTCAGGAGACATTGGTAAAACCACATTTCTGCTGCTGTAGAATATAACTGCTATACTATTAGTGCTATTCATATAGCAGATTAAAGAAAACATTGCACGAAACAAGTTATTATGATGATAATGATAATGATAATGATAAT
>JAUELH010340967.1:1692-14155 GCA_031471375.1 Hermissenda crassicornis | reverse complement strand
CATACATACATACATACATACATACATACATACATACATACATACATGCATACATACATACATACATACATACATACTTGCATGCATACATACATACTACATACATACATACATGGCAAATACGAATAGGGGTATACTAAATAATCTCTCTTTGTAAGTCCAAAAGGCCCCGTGAGTGGCTGAGCTAATGAAATTCATAGGGTTATGGAAAAACATCATATAAAATATAATAATATGGAAATAAAATAATAACTTAACACACAGGTCAAAAAATGGTTGAAGGAAGCATATCTAGAGTTTCAAGAGTATTTATTCTTTCAAAGACACAGTGATTGAATATGTACATGGGATAGGCCTATTGGACCCACAATTGTCAGTAAAGGTTAAAGACTGACAATACTAGTAAATTCTATGCATATGGAAAATAAGATGAGCTTATGATGAGGGTACTATATCAGGTGCATTCACCCTCATCCACCTATGACATTTTGAAATAAGACAAGAAAAACAGTTAAAACTTGTTTAAATTCAGCTTTCTTATGAAAAACATTGTTTTGATTATATCTGTTGTAGTAACTTATTTCTCTCTTACATTCCATCCCACAATCAGCCCTCTGTCAGCATTCAGAGGAGACCTTTTCAACACCTTCTCCTTATTTGAACACATCTGGTATTGGTTTCAGTGAAAATATCTTTACTAGTGAAGGATGGACACCACCAAATTCAGAACAGGGGGAAGTTACCTTTGAGTTAAAGGGTGACGGAGATAAGATATTGCAAGAAATCAGCTTTACTATTATCAATGGAATAGGCTCAGTTTTCACTATCACTATTGACACTCCCAAGGTTGAAGCAGTTGTTCAGGTGAGTGAGAACGTTTGTTTAATTAGATTTACATTAAGGTTTTCATTTTTTTTTTGTGCACTTCAATGGTTTTAAACCTGAAAATATTGATCATTCATAGTTTAACATTTAAGATAGAGATCAATCTTGACTTATAGGCAAAAACGAATTTATTACACAGGAGGAGAAAGTGACTGAAAGCCCAATGACTGTCAAGGGTGTCTACAACAGAGACTTTACTAAATTGAGCATCAGAACAACAGCTACAATTGCCAACTTTGTCCTTAAGGCTTGTTATGAGAAACCAGGTAAAAAAAAAAGTGTATCAAGAGTCATGTGACAAATCTCTTTGTAATATATTTTTGATATTTTGATAATGATTTTATTAATGATTCTTTATCTATTTTGATTTTGTCAAAAAAGTAAATACCAGCTGATGGATATCAGTTTATAATGGCTTTAGATGACAACTGGTATTAATAACCCCAACAAGACAATAGTTAAAACCAGAAATAATTATCATGGCTTTTTATCTGTATATGCTAGTGAATACTTTTAGACCTTGGATCAGTTTAGAAATTATGGCAATGTCTATAACTACATTTCTGCCTGAATAATGCGCCATTATAACGAGGGCAAATATAAAGAATTAGCTAACTTGTCTCCATTACACCTTAAAGGAAAGATGTGTTCTAAGAAATTAAATTCTGATTCTAATATCAGTAAACCATTTCATGTATCTCACATTGTATAGAATACATTGATTGTTGTTAAACCCTTGATTTTAATTGTTTTTTCAGAGATCACCACACCTCCCCCTACAACAACACCTAAGGAAGGTAATATTTTCAATGAGTGGGATTCGAAATTTAACTTAGCAATGATTAGCATGTTGTTCACTGTGTGGAATCTTAAATTTTGTCTAAAAGAGTACAAAGGCCCTGCTGGCATGAGACTAGCCAGTGTGAAGTATGATGTTGATCAACCTTTACTTGGCTACATTAAACTGTAGAAGCCATGCCAATTTCCAAGTAGTCCTAATGGCGCATCAGTATTCATGCTGATGGACTATGGTTTCAATTCCTTCCTTTTTCCATGGGCAAGAATGTTCCCACCAATTGCCCCATTCAACTCAGATTACCTTGCCATTTAATTAAGACAGTTTTGTCTTAATCTGAAAAAAAATGCATACATGATTAACATCTATGTAACTATGAATACTCGCAGCTGTCACCTTTATGCTTCGACCTCAAATTCTTATAACATCTGAAATCTAATACATTTTTATAACAATCCAGTTTCTCTTTACTGTTGTCATTAAAACTGGATATTTGCAATTGGGATTCATGATTCAACGTAAAGCTGTTGCAATTTTGCATTGAAATGTGAAGAAAAGAGAGTTTTCATTAGTAACAAAGTTAATAGCATTGATATAGATAGAAACAATTGTCTTTAAAGTACTAATTTAAGCTTATAAATCTGATAATGACATGTCACCACAGTACATTTAGGAACTGTTAACACCTTATAAGGCAGTAAAATCATTGAGATCTGCTGATGCTTTGCTCATATATCATGGAATAATATCAGTTTCACAACAAGAACCAGTGCCCCATATGACATCTTTATACATTTTCACTCAGCACTAAGAGCTGGAATGACTTTACGGCATCATGTAAGAAGTGGCCAGTCTCTTTTGCTCATCAGTATATATAGTGTTATGGCTGTTGATTATTCATTAGGCTTTCTCATTCAATCATGTAATTAAATTGTGCTTTTCAGAAGTCTGTGAAGAAGGATTTGATATCCTGAGGGCACCAAAGTTTGGACCTCTGTCCTCGGACAATCTTGCATTTGGTCAATACAATATGATTAATACACCCAAGGATCCTGCTGAGGATGCTGTTCTTGGACTTGGTTTTAGAACGCCAGTCGATGAGTCTGAAATCAAGATGCTCTCATTCCGTCTAATATCTGTATCATCAGTCACTGTCAAAGAATATGATGACAAAGGAACATTATTGAAATCTAAAGACGTAAGATTCATATGAGGTTGAAATTTGTTTCACTTTGATTTTAGAGTTTGTTTTCTGAAGAAAGTGATAATGTTCAACATTTATGACAACATTACGAGAAATAGTATTATTAAAAAAATATTTTGAATATAAGGTATTACTCTCAAAGTAAAGATTTATTATATTTAACTTTTCTTCTCTGCATTGATACCTTGATGGAGTGATGCATGTAAAAATATAATATTCTGAATTAACCTGCAATCTATTGAGGGGGGCAAGCAGTTGAAAAAGAGGATCAAAGTGATCCCAAAACCAATACATCCATCGTGGTAATCAATTTCTCTTTTCTCAGCAATTTCTTCATGATTCTGAAACTTTGTACAATTATAGTTCCTTTCATGTAGTGAATGCTGACAATAATGACCCTACTCAGTATATCAAAAGTTTTTTAAAAGAAACAACATAATGTTAGGAGCTTTTGCTTCCAACCAACCACCTTACTAGTTGGGTATATATAAAAATTAAGTATTTCCGTTGAAAGTTTAAACATTTTTGCAAATGATAGAAATATTTTGAGAGACACAGTAGCCTAGTGGTTAGCACATTGGACTTCAGGCTGCAAGATCCTGGGATCATCGTGGATATGAGTGCTATATATGTATCATCTTTATGTTCTTTATCAAGACGCATATACCTGTATAGTTTGAGGTCAATAGCGTTAAAACTGAGTGTTTTGAAATTTCAAACTGCTTCCTCTCTTAATTAATTTCTTGTTTCTGTTTCCTTTGGTCTCATTTATAGATTGCTCGGGATCCAAGTGCCGATGCCTTTACTTATGAACCTGCTTTCCCTAAGGATGCAGTAAACATTACCTTGATTTTTAAGGTTGTCAAAGACTCTTCAATTGAATACCTAGGTGCAACAGGATGTATCAAAGGTATGAATACAGTCAGATCTGCTAACAGTGAATCTTATGAGAGCAAGCAAAAAATTCACTATAGCTGAAATCATATGCACCATAAATGGGCCATTTCCAAATTTGTACTATATCAGATGCTAGTTTAAGAACACTTAAGTTTAGCTCAACAAGATTGATCTTTCATTCACACTCCAAGTGGTGTCCAAGTCTAACAAGTAAGTCTCTATGAGAAAAGAGATAACACAGATAATATGAAGAAGGCAATCAAATTGTTTTCATAATCTCACATGATGGAAGAGGAGGTTAAGAATGACTAACAAACTTTGCCAGATTAATTATTTTGCTGCCATCTCAGCACAAAGAGCCATGGAAAGCATATGGGAATCAGTAGCATTATATGGTGGTCCATTTAGAGTCATAAAACTATCAGTTTTTTAGACCCTGCATTGGTAGTATTTTCATTTACTCTATACTCATGGCGACTAACTTGTGGAGTTTTAGTTTTGGAGAGTAGATACCGCGAGCGCAGGGTAATAAATCGCAATCTGACAGGTGGATGCGTCATCAAGCTGCCTTGCACCGCCGATATCGGCGTTCATTTTTATCAGGCAAGTTAGGCCATTTTTTTTTTTTTTCCTAACCACCGTAGTATCATAGCTTTTTTGTATTGTTATCAAAATGTATGCTGTATGTATAGAACACAAAGTAGCATTTACAAGGATACAAAATATGTACAGATAGGACTGCGGCTTCATGAATAAAACGTTCATTAGTCTAGCCTCAAAATTAACCATCATTATTTAAATTAAAGTAATTTGTTTACATCACTGTGAATTTTTTTCATATTTTGATGAAAATAATGATATAAGAATCACAAACTACTAAGTTCCCTGTCAAGCGCTACACCTGTTTATATCCGACTGGTCTTACTGTGTGGGCATTGAACGTGCATTACAAAGTTGGGTAGTGTATGGAGATAGCAGCTGGATTTTGTCATTTTGATTGCATTGTGTGTTCATGTAATGTCTAATTGGTTCTTGGCAGTGATATTCTACTAACATTGTGTTTTCTGTGTCGTCCTCAAAATCAATACTCAGGTATTGTTGTAAAGACTGATCAGTGTCTTTTTGGCGTGAGAATACTACTGTTATCAGACTGTGGATTGTTGCTGTTTACTCTATCGTATACTTCCGTCTTCTTTAAGAATTTTGATCCGATATTATGGCAAGACGGACACTCAGCAGATCCTAATGAAGAATTATAATTTACTCAATTTATTTCACTTGCTGTTCGTTTCATGTTTCTTTCCAAGATTTGTTACACAATTATTGCAAATAGACAGAGAGTGAAATGTTCAATGTTTTGATGAACGTTTATATTTACTTTTTGTTCAAACACTTTTTCTCTCATAGTCTGCATACACTATTTAGTTTAGAATTATAATTTTCAAGTGAGTGTTCCATGATTTCCTGTATTGTATAATGTTTAGATTTTTAACAAGCGTCCGATTGCTAGCTACAACATTTAAATGCAGTGTCTGGCTACTGTTTATCATGAAATTCAAGATTACCAGCAATAAAAAATACAATCAAATCAATAGAAACTGAAAACCTTTCCCGAAACTGCAGCATACTTTTACTATTTGACAGGATTATTTCTATTCCTGACTCAAACAGACGTAACTTCTGTACCATTACTCAGTCAACATTGATATTTTAACAGCGCAAAGAAACATTTATATTCTTTTAGATGAAATAATTTTTAGAATGTTCACGGTAATTTAAAAAAAGTTAGGACACTTTAATTCGCTTCTCTTTATGAATTCAAACTATCGCAAATTACTCACTTATAATGAACACTATGTATCATCTTTATTATCCAACCGAATTCAATGAAATTTGCACAGTAATAACGTGCAAGAATTAAGTATTCTGTGAAAGAAAGAAATTAAATAATCAGATGCTTGCAAAAGGCAGAAAACTAACAAAAAAACTGCCCAGCAGATTTACCTCCCCTTAGTTAATGGTCGAGCAGGGGTGACTAATAAGAGTTGACAGGTTTATTGCCGGTTTTCAGTGGTCTGAAGGGAAACCAGACCTGTGTAAAAATGTGAGGGAGAAAGCACAGCCACATCAAAGGAAAAACTAAAAGTCAGGTTTGAGAGAGAAATTAGTCGCCGTGTACTATTGATTGAACTTAATGACATGGTGTATATCATTTTTTCCTCAGTCAAAGTCTGTGAAAAAGGAGAATGTCAAGGTATTTGTTTGGAAGATATCAGTGATATCTGCAACTCACCATGTCCTCAAAGCTACTGCTGTGAGTAGAATGATAGTAACAAAAACCCAAATGTTTATACTGCTGCACCAAACAATATTCCGTAGTATGGAAATGCCCAATCTTTACAAAGGTTATTCAAGGAATATTTCACCTTCGAGTGTTTATCATTTACATATCATATTATATGATAAAATTTCAGTTGTGGAATATGTCTTAGCCATTAACATTTCTGTACTTCTGGCCATTACGTCAGAATATCTCACTTTAAGTGTTTTTCAATTTTGAGAAAAAAAAAGTTAATGATCTATGAATTTAATAAAGAATACCATATTTAAATTTTATATTTTTTATGTTAGAGACTACTGCATTTTTAGAATGTCTTTCACAAATAAGTGTCACTTTGAAAACTTTTTTTGCAGTTACTACTCCATCAAGAACAACAAGTACAATAAGTCCAACAGAAGGTAACATGACCGTTAGAACATTTGTGTTAGAACATTCTGTAAATGTATGGCAGAGAGGGCCTTCTAACATTTTATCCTAATGCTTACAATGTAAGATAGATTTATTTAAGCGTAATACATATTATTGAGATGTCTATGTAGACTCTGACCATGTGGCATCAAATGATGTGAATATAAAGAAAAGAAAAGAAAAAGAGAAGTCTTGTATTATAGTGAGGCTCCTATTTAAGAAACTATTACAATCCTTTTTGGGTAAGAATGATGCACAAATCGTATTCAGGTTTCTCCTCTTCACATCAGAATTGAGACATGATAATTACCTATTTCAATCCAGATGAAATAGATGTTTGAGAATACTTCTTAATGAAAAAAAAGTTGACTGGTATTAATAATAGACTATGCTATGCATGGGTTATACAATTTTAATGATGGGGAGGTTTGAGATTTCTTATGAATGAATGATTCTTAATTACCCCTCACATCTAATAATAATCAAATAACAGCAATCATGAAGGAGTTTCAGTTTTAAGATTATTTTGCTCCGAAATTTGAAAGTTTTATATAAATATCGTCAGGTCATTTAAAAAAAAATGTTTTCATGAAGAAATTGAAACATATTGATTTTTAAACAAAATATCCTTCAAAATTGTCAGTTTCATCTGAATATTATTTGATTTTTACTTTATTTGACAGTATGTGAACATGAGGATGAACCAAAAGGCCTTGGGTTTGGAAAACCTGCTCTATTTGGATCTACAAAAAAATATTTCCCATTTGTGTTGCAAGTACCAGATACAGTTGTTTTAAGTGCTGAACTCACCTCTAACGTTGAGAATGCTGATGTAGTGCTATTTGAAGAGACAACTAAGGTATGGTCATAATAATATAAGCAAAAATAGATCCAATCAAATTTGATAATTTTTTTTATTCTGAGATAAAGCCATCTTAAAGCAGATATTTCAGAAAACTCCAAGATTAAATTGGTTTGATATCTGTATTATAATGTTACATGGTTTAATTTCTAAAATTATTTTGGGTTACAAAAATTGATATCATTATTCTCACACATTCATTGAAAGATTTGTATGCTTCATTCATAGGAATAAATCTACACGCAATTTATAGCCAGAAAAGATGAAGATACTGCAGCTGTAGGATGCTTGCCTACAATTGTGTGCTTCAGTTGAAATTTTTTTTTTAAATTCTAATATGGGACCACAACACACATTTCCCAGATTTTTTTTAACGAGAAATTAAGAGACTGAATGATCAATCTAAAACTTTTCTACAAATTGGGATCATAGTCACTAGACTTGAATCACTTGAACTTCTCCCTCTTGGTATTTCAAAGAACTGGGTAAACAAAGCTAAGCCACTAGAAGTTCTTAAAGAAAGCATTGAATATCACACCAAAGCTATTGGAAAAGTTCCCTTGTGAAAGATTCATTTTGAGCTTCTATCAATGTGTCAGGGTATATAAGGAGAGAATGGGACAACTAAAATAAAACTGATAGTTATTTATGCAAAATGAGTGTTTGGTCTTTCAGTATATTTATTCTTACCAATTATTTTATGTTACAAGTAATCTGGTCAACCTATTGTATCCCTAAAAGTATTGTTTTGAGACATCTTTCCACCAGACTAGAATTTTGCAATAGTTATTAAGTATTACTTTGTGAGATTTGTTATATTGAATGAATCAGGGTACATACATTTTTTTGTCTATTGACAGGATTATATTCTAAAAACCAACCAATGATAAGATAAGGGATAAAAACATACTCTGACTAATAATAAGGTATTTATCAATGATTGCCTTTTTTTGATACTTCACATTGTGTCAACAAATATTTATATTTTTTCAGACTTTTACCGGTAAAGGTGACAAGCAAGCATTTGTTGTCATGCTCAGTCCAAGTAAGATTTTTTTCTTGTGTTGAAGAATTTCAACTCAGAACCTTCTATTACTGATTTCATGGCGACCTGTAGATACTGGCAAAGTATTTTATTGTTTCCATTATGTTGCAATTAACTTCAATAGTAAAAGTTCAGTTTAAAAAGTTCTCAGTTGCAAGAGGCATTTTGATGCCCATCACTGTAAATCTTGATACAGCAAATTCACACAAAACTTTCACCCAAGCTGTGGAGAGTCAGCCCATTACCTCCCTCACAAAGCACATTGAGTGTCTTGATTCTGGCCCATTGGTTGGGTGCTACTTGAATTCTAATTCTTAATAGTCTGAGGCCACCTCGTTTTTGAATAATATTGTGTTTTCCACTTTTGTACACAAAGGGCAATGGAAAATCCCCTGGGCGGGAATCATAGTGCATAGTTTGGGGTATGGTGGCTATTGCTTGTATTGAGGGCATTTGTGCCTTTTTGTGTGACAGAAAATATTTTTATTCCGTAGATTATCTTGTCTGTTGAGTGTCATATTTTTTCATATTGTTATATATTATATTGTTATTGATCATTTGCATTTGATTACTTCTACTCACTCTTCTTTGCACTCTTTAAGTTTAACTTGAATTGTCACCTTACTGTTTCTTAGCACAATGTGACCTAACTGTGTTATGTGCTCGCTTAACAAACCAAAAAAAAAAGTAGTTTTAAGTTGTAAAACATGGAATGCACTGCCTGAACTTCAAAATACTGACAACTTTCCAAACACAACTTAAGACCTCTCTGTTCCAAAAATACTTATGTAAAGAATGAATCTATTGTACCTAAACTTAACCTTATTTCCACATTAATTTTGATACACGTTTGCTATGTTCGTTCGTGTTCAAGTTTCAAGTGTGGGTGTTTGCGTGTCTGTGATGGTATTCTGTATGGAGACTGATAGATGATGTTCGTAATGCTAGTGTTACAGTATTGTAGAGCACCCTGAGGCTTTGGCGAAGAGCGCTATATAATATTGCTTTATTTATTATTGGTTCTGGCAAAAGGCAGGTAGAATTTCGTATGATGGTTGTTCCTAGTTGACTATCTATCATTTGGGCGTTCGATGCTATTGGGATTTGAATTGCCAAATGTCGGTGTATGGCTCATGGAGTATTTTTAGTCTGGACTCTCTGCACTGCAATTTGATAGTTTGCCATTTAAGCTTTTGGAGGGCAGGTGTTACACATTTAGGATCTCTAGATTGACACTTGGTAATGAATCAGACTACTCTCTGGCCTTCCTATTATATACTCTTTTTGTTAGTTGGGGTGCCATGCTGAGCTTACATAGTTCCAAAATTGGTATGACTAATACTTTGACATTTTTGGGGCACTGGTGAAGATTCCGCCTCAGATCATTTTATCTGCTTTATCTATGACATGGTGGACTGGCTTTGATGACAAGGAAAAGTGAGACAGAAAAGATGATGAACCCACAGGGTGTCCCAAAAAATTTACATTCAACTTTTTTTAGAAATACCCTCCACAATAAAAGAACTTGTAACCTAAAAGTGTTCAATTTGATTTTCAGGTGAAGCTTTGAACCCACCGTCTCCAAGCGATATGATCAGTAAGTTATTGCATCCTATTCTTTTACTTTAGATGACTGAACTAAGTAGACCTGTGCTGGTAAACCAAGAGAATTGGTATCTCTCTGTCCTCATGCAATCATTTATACATGAGCTGTTCACTCTCAGCTTAGAAAGATAGTAAATTGTGAAAACCATGATTACATTACTGTCTACCAGATGCTTTACATTTCTTTAATAGGATGAACGAAATACACATCTAGTAATATCTACAAATGTTCATCAATATTATGTATTTTTGAAAATATAAAATTTTCAGATGTGTCTTCTTCTTCTTCTTCTTCTTCGTTCCCCTTCAGATGTGTCTAAAAGTTAGAGAATAATAAGCTGCTGAAACTATTTTATTTTTCCAGACAATTTCACAGCAGAGGCTGCATATGAGATTTTCGATGGTGCTAATAACAAAGGTTATATTATTGTTGGAACTGCAATTAATGGTGTTCAATACACTTCAGCATTGGAGAATAAGGATATAGATGTCTCTAATGTAGTGGTAAGTATAAAAACTTGTATTCCTTACATCCCAACAAAAAAAAATAAAGAGAGAATAAGAAAAGATGCTACATGACTTATTTTATGTTTCAGATAAACAATTAATATGTTTAAAGAAACGGATTGGTGTTAGCCTTTGGTCAGTTATGATGCAATCATAACTGTCTTTGGTCATATTATTAAGAATTCCTCATCGTCTATAACAAGAAGATTTTATCATGTGTTGTTTTTTTCCCCAATAACATTGATATGTCTTTCACAAAAATGGCAGAATATCATAATCAAAATCATGCATTTATTGCAATATTCTTATGAGGTTAATAATGCATACCCACTTGATCTTTATTTCATTTTTAGCCCTATGGAGGAGAAACATTTGTTCCAGGTGAAAAAATCCCAGTTGGAATATTTGCTGTTGCTGAACCAACTGTGACAAGAAAAATCTGTAGTGAGTATGATAACTATCTGTCTGAAGAGTAAGCTTCCCTACTTCATAACTGAAAAAGTAATATAGTAAGGGAATCAAATTTGGCATGGTGTACCTTTACTATATTGGCTATTCAATAAAGTCACCATCATTGTCTAAGCATTTCTGCGAGTGACAGCGGTGACATATGTTACTTTGTCCAGCACTTTGAAACCAGATTCTGTGGCCAAAATCATGTCTTCTGTTGTCTCAAAATGCTGTTCCTGCAGGTATTCTTTCATTTCAGGGAAAACGGTTAAATCAGGAGAATATTGGGAATGGTCCAATGTGTCCCAGCTATAATATGAGTAAAGAAATTGGGTCACCAGATCAATGTATTCACATGTGTTTTGATTTTGAGCGCTCGCCTTTCGTTGCAAATATATTATCCATTTGGCAAATATCTTCTTTTTGTCAAGTTTATCTGCCAACATTCTGTAAACCAAAGCAGTAGTCACAGATACTTGATTTGATATCTCTCTACGTTTTTTCTGTTTTTTTATTATCAATAGCTACCTTTACAAGATCAATGTTTCCATCTCTACATGCAGTGACATGCTTTCCAGGCTATGATCCTTAATAAGAATTTATTTGCCCCTGATAAATCTCTCTTACCCATTTTAGTCCAGTTTGGATGGATGATGAAAGATCTGCTAAAGCAGCTACAAAGCCTTGATCAATTTCTGGTGACTTTTTGCCCAAAACAACCGAAACTTTAATTATCGATCCGATGTCATATTTGGATAATGATTTTTTCTTCTTTCTTTCTTTATCAAATTTCCTTTTTGTACCGCATTGCAGTGTAATGATTTTTTCATGATTCAAATTCCATTTTGCCAGTAAAAGTCCTCACGGTTGATGTAACGAGACCAAACCACCATATTTAGGCTACAAACATAACACATTCCCCTCAACGCACATCTCCATTGCATTAAACTGGAATTACACCCAATCTGTCAACTTTGTGGACACACATCGGAAACAACAGACCACATCCTTTTTGAATGCACACCCCTCCAAGACCTTCGTACGCAATACCTACCAACAAGACCGAACAATTCAAACACCCTCTAGGGAGACAAAAAGCAACTCACCAACACTAGTAAATTCTTCGCCATGGTTTTAGGCCGAAGGGCACACGGCCAACAGGCTGCTTGATCGCAATGATGATGATGATGATCTAATTGCTGGTGTCATCAATAAACCTTTGAAGTCAGTATTATTCCCTGTGTTTAACATTTGCCACAGTATCTTACTGTCATCATCTGCATGAGACGAATATTCAATTTATATTTTTATACATACATTTTTATCATTGCATTTGTCACAGAAAAAGGAACAACACCGTCTGGAACAACTTCCTCTGCTCCATCAGGAACAACTTCCTCTGCTCCATCAGGAACAACTTCCTCTGCTCCATCAGGAACAACTTCCTCTGCTCCATCAGGAAC